>JBBPBP010000764.1:58995-99076 GCA_037974735.1 Cicer chorassanicum
CTTATTCTCTTCCAATTAGGGTTTTTAACCAATCTTGTGCATCCAATAAGTGATTTTGTGTCATTGGTTGAACATTTAGGTCATTTTCGTCCTCCCAAGGCTTATTCTCTTCCAATTAGGGTTTTTAACCAATCTTGTGCATCCAATAAGTCATTTGTGTCTTTGGTTGAACATTTAGGTCATTTTCGTCCTCACTAGGCTTATTCTCGTCCAATTAGGGTTTTTAACCAATCTTGTGCATCCAATAAGTGATTTTGTGTCATTGGTTGAACATTTAGTTCATTTTCGTCCTCCCTAGGCTTATTCTCATCTAATTAGGGTTTTTAACAAATCTTGTGCATCCAATAAGTGATTTGTGTCATTGGTTGAACATTTAGGTCATGTTCGTCCTCCCAAGGCTTATTCTCTTCCAATTAGGGTTTCTAACCAATCTTGTGCATCCAATAAGTGATTTTGTGTCATTGGTTGAACATTTAGGTCATTTTTGTCCTCCCAAGGCTTATTCTCGTCCAATTAGGGTTTATAACCAATCTTGTGCATCCAATAAGTGATTTTGTGCCATTGGTTGAACATTTAGGTCATTTTCGTCCTCCCAAGGCTTATTCTCGTCCAATTAGGGTTTATAACCAATCTTGTGCATCCAATAAGTGATTTTGTGCCATTGGTTGAACACTTAAGTCATTTTCGTCCTCCCAAGGCTTATTCTCGTCCTATTATGGTTTTTAACCAATATTGTGCATCCAATAAGTGATTTTGTGTCATTGATTGAACATTTAGGTCATTTTCGTCCCCCCAAGGCTTATTCTCGTCCAATTAGGGTTTTTAACCAATCTTGTGCATCCAATAAGTTATTTTGTGTCATTGGTTGAACATGTAGGTCATTTTTGTCCTCCCAAGGCTTATTCTCGTCCAATTAGGGTTTATAACCAATCTTGTGCATCCAATAAGTGATTTTGTGTCATTGGTTGAACATTTAGGTCATTTTCGTCCTCCCAAGGCTTATTCTCTTCCAATTAGGGTTTTTAACCAATCTTGTGCATCCAATAAGTCATTTGTGTCTTTGGTTGAACATTTAGGTCATTTTCGTCCTCACTAGGCTTATTCTCGTCCAATTAGGGTTTTTAACCAATCTTGTGCATCCAATAAGTGATTTTGTGTCATTGGTTGAACATTTAGGTCATTTTCTTCCTACCTAGGCTTATTCTCATCCAATTAGGGTTTTTAACCAATCTTGTGCATCCAATAAGTACGTTTGTGTCTTTGGTTGAACATTTAGGTCATTTTCGTCCTCACTAGGCTTATTCTCGTCCATTTACGGTTTTTAACTAATCTTGTGCATCGAATAAGTGATTTTGTGTCATTGGATGAACATTTAGGTCATTTTTGTCCTCCCAAGGCTTATTCTCGTCCAATTAGGGTTTATAACCAATCTTGTGCATCCAATAAGTGATTTTGTGTCATTGGTTGAACATTTAGGTCATTTTCGTCCTCCCAAGGCTTATTCTCTTCCAATTAGGGTTTTTAACCAATCTTGTGCATCCAATAAGTCATTTGTGTCTTTGGTTGAACATTTAGGTCATTTTCGTCCTCACTAGGCTTATTCTCGTCCAATTAGGGTTTTTAACCAATCTTGTGCATCCAATAAGTGATTTTGTGTCATTGGTTGAACATTTAGGTCATTTTCTTCCTACCCAGGCTTATTCTCATCCAATTAGGGTTTTTAACCAATCTTGTGCATCCAATAAGTACGTTTGTGTCTTTGGTTGAACATTTAGGTCATTTTCGTCCTCACTAGGCTTATTCTCGTCCAATTACGGTTTTTAACTAATCTTGTGCATCGAATAAGTGATTTTGTGTCATAGGTTGAACATTTAGGTCATTTTCGTCCTCCCTAGGCTTATTCTCATCTAATTAGGGTTTTTAACAAATCTTGTGCATCCAATAAGTGATTTTTGTCATTGGTTGAACATTTAGGTCATGTTCGTCCTCCCAAGGCTTATTCTCTTCCAATTAGGGTTTCTAACCAATCTTGTGCATCCAATAAGTGATTTTGTGTCATTGGTTGAACATTTATGTCATTTTTGTCCTCCCAAGGCTTATTCTCGTCCAATTAGGGTTTATAACCAATCTTGTGCATCCAATAAGTGATTTTGTGCCATTGGTTGAACATTTAGGTCATTTTCGTCCTCCCAAGGCTTATTCTCGTCCAATTAGGGTTTTTAACTAATCTTGTGCATCCAATAAGTGATTTTGTGTCATTGGTTGAACATTTAGGTCATTTTCGTCCTCCCAAGGCTTATTCTCTTCCAATTAGGGTTTTTAACCAATCTTGTGCATCCAATAAGTCATTTGTGTCTTTGGTTTAACATTTAGGTCATTTTCGTCCTCACTAGGCTTATTCTCGTCCAATTAGGGTTTTTAACCAATCTTGTGCATCCAATAAGTGATTTTGTGTCATTGGTTGAACATTTAGTTCATTTTCGTCCTCCCTAGGCTTATTCTCATCTAATTATGGTTTTTAACAAATCTTAAGCATCCAATAAGTGATTTGTGTCATTGGTTGAACATTTAGGTCATGTTCGTCCTCCTAAGGCTTATTCTCTTCCAATTAGGATTTCTAACCAATCTTGTGCATCCAATAAGTGATTTTGTGTCATTGGTTGAACATTTAGGTCATTTTTGTCCTCCCAAGGTTTATTCTCGTCCAATTAGGGTTTATAACCAATCTTGTGCATCCAATAAGTGATTTTGTGCAATTGGTTGAACATTTAGGTCATTTTCGTCCTCCCAAGGCTTATTCTCGTCCAATTAGGGTTTATAACCAATCTTGTGCATCCAATAAGTGATTTTGTGCCATTGGTTGAACATTTAAGTCATTTTCGTCCTCCCAAGGCTTATTCTCTTCCAATTAAGGTTTTTATCCAATATTGTGCATCCAATAAGTGATTTTGTGTCATTGGTTGAACATTTAGGTCATTTTCGTCCCCCCAAGGCTTATTCTCGTCCAATTAGGGTTTTTAACCAATCTTGTGCATCCAATAAGTGATTTTGTGTCATTGGTTGAACATTTAGGTCATTTTCGTCCTCCCTAGGCTTATTCTCATCTAATTAGGGTTTTTAACAATTCTTGTGCATCCAATAAGTTATTTTGTGTCATTGGTTGAACATGTAGGTCATTTTCGTCCTCCCAAGACTTATTCTCTTCCAATTAGGGTCTTTAACCAATCTTGTGCATCCAATAAGTGATTTTGTGTTATTGGTTCAACATTTAGATCATTTTCGTCCTCCCAAGGCTTATTCTCGTCCAATTAGGGTTTATAACCAATCTTGTGTATCCAATAAGTGATTTTGTGCCATTGGTTGAACATTTAGGTCATTTTCGTCCTCCCAAGACTTATTCTCGTCCTATTAGGGGTTTTAACCAATATTGTGCATCCTATAAGTGATTTTGTGTCATTGGTTGAACATTTAGGTCATTTTCATCCCCCCAAGGCTTATTCTCTTCCAATTAGGGTTTTTAACCAATCTTGTGCATCCAATAAGTGATTTTGTGTCATTGGTTGAACATTTAGGTCATTTTCGTCCTCCCAAGGCTTATTCTCTTCCAATTAGGGTTTTTAACCAATCTTGTGCATCTAATAAGTGATTTTGTGTCATTGGTTGAACATTTAGGTCATTTTCGTCCTCCCAAGGCTTATTCTCGTCCAATTAGGGTTTTTAACCAATCTTGTGCATCCAATAAGTACATTTTTGTCATTGGTTGAACATTTAGGTCATTTTCGTCCTCCCAAGGCTTATTCTGGTCCAATTAGGGTTTTTAACCAATCTTGTGCATCCAATAAGTGATTTTGTGTCATTGGTTGAACATTTATGTCATTTTCATCTTCCAAAGGCTTATTCTCGTCCAATTAGGGTTTTTAACCAATCTTGTGCATCCAATAAGTACATTTGTGTCATTGGTTGAACATTTAGGTCATTTTCGTCCTCCCAAGGCTTATTCTCGTCCAATTAGGGTTTTTAACCAATCTTGTGCATCCAATAAGTACATTTTTGTCATTGGTTGAACATTTAGGTCATTTTCGTCCTCCCAAGGCTTATTCTCGTCCAATTAGGGTTTTTAACCAATCTTGTGCATCTAATAAGTGATTTGGTGTCCTTAGTTGAACATTTAGGTCATTTTTGTCCTCCCTAGGCTTATTCTCGTCCAATTAGGGTTTTTAACCAATCTTCTGCTTCCAATAAGTGATTTTGTTTCATTGGTTGAACATTTAGGTCATTTTCGTCCTCCCAAGGCTTATTTTCGTCCAATTAGGGTTTTTAACCAATCTTGTGCATCCAATAAGTACATTTGTGTCATTGGTTGAACATTTAGGTCATTTTCGTCCTCCCAAGGCTTATTCTCGTCCAATTAGGGTTTTTAACCAATCTTGTGCAACCAATAAGTGATTTTTTGATGTTGGATGAACATTTAGGTCATTTTCGTCCTCCCAAGGCTTATTCTCGTCCAATTAGGGTTTTTAACCAATCTTGTGCATCCAATAAGTACATTTGTGTCATTGGTTGAACATTTAGGTCATTTTCGTCCTCCCAAGGCTTATTCTCGTCCAATTAGGGTTTTTAACCAATCTTGTGCATCCAATAAGTACATTTTTGTCATTGGTTGAACATTTAGGTCATTTTCGTCCTCCCAAGGCTTTTTCTCGTCCAATTAGGGTTTTTAACCAATCTTGTGCATCCAATAAGTACATTTGTGTCATTGGTTGAACATTTAGGTCATTTTCGTCCTCCCAAGGCTTATTCTCGTCCAATTAGGGTTTTTAACCAATCTTGTGCATCCAATTAGTAATTTTGTGTCATTGGTTGAACTTTTAGGTCATTTTCGATTTCCCAAGGCTTATTCTCGTCCAATTATGGTTTTTAACCAATCTTGTGCATCCAATAAGTACATTTGGGTCATTGGTAGAACATTTAGGTCATTTTCGTCCTCCCAAGGCTTATTCTCGTACAATTAGGGTTTTTAACCAATCTTGTGCATCCAATAAGTACATTTGTGTCATTGGTTGAACATTTAGGTCATTTTCGTCCTCCCAAGGCTTATTCTCGTCCAATTAGGGTTTTTAACCAATCTTGTGCATGCAATAAGTGATTTTGTGTCATTGGTTGAACATTTAGGTCATTTTCTTCCTCCCAAGGCTTATTCTCGTCCAATTAGGGTTTTTAACCAATCTTGTGCATCCAATAAGTGATTTTGTGTCATTGGTTGAACATTTAGGTCATTTTCGTCCTCTCAAGGCTTATTCTCGTCCAATTAGGGTTTTTAACCAATCTTTTGCATCCAATAAGTACATTTGTGTCGTTGGTTGAATATTTAGGTCATTTTCGTCCTCCCAAGGCTTATTCTCGTCCAATTAGGGTTTTTAACCAATCTTGTGCATCCAATAAGTGATTTTGTGTCATTGGTTGAACATTTAGGTCATTTTCGTCCTCCCTAGGCTTATTCTCATCTAATTAGGGTTTTTAACAATTCTTGTGCATCCAATAAGTTATTTTGTGTCATTGGTTGAACATGTAGGTCATTTTCGTCCTCCCAAGACTTATTCTCTTCCAATTAGGGTTTTTAACCAATCTTGTGCATCCAATAAGTCATTTGTGTCATTGGTTGAACATTTAGGTCATTTTCGTCCCCCCAAGGCTTATTCTCGTCCAATTAGGGTTTTTAACCAATCTTGTGCATCCAATAAGTTATTTTGTGTCATTGGTTGAACATGTAGGTCATTTTTGTCCTCCCAAGGCTTATTCTCGTCCAATTAGGGTTTATAACCAATCTTGTGCATCCAATAAGTGATTTTGTGTCATTGGTTGAACATTTAGGTCATTTTCGTCCTCCCAAGGCTTATTCTCTTCCAATTAGGGTTTTTAACCAATCTTGTGCATCCAATAAGTCATTTGTGTCTTTGGTTGAACATTTAGGTCATTTTCGTCCTCACTAGGCTTATTCTCGTCCAATTAGGGTTTTTAACCAATCTTGTGCATCCAATAAGTGATTTTGTGTCATTGGTTGAACATTTAGGTCATTTTCTTCCTACCTAGGCTTATTCTCATCCAATTAGGGTTTTTAACCAATCTTGTGCATCCAATAAGTACGTTTGTGTCTTTGGTTGAACATTTAGGTCATTTTCGTCCTCACTAGGCTTATTCTCGTCCATTTACGGTTTTTAACTAATCTTGTGCATCGAATAAGTGATTTTGTGTCATTGGATGAACATTTAGGTCATTTTTGTCCTCCCAAGGCTTATTCTCGTCCAATTAGGGTTTATAACCAATCTTGTGCATCCAATAAGTGATTTTGTGTCATTGGTTGAACATTTAGGTCATTTTCGTCCTCCCAAGGCTTATTCTCTTCCAATTAGGGTTTTTAACCAATCTTGTGCATCCAATAAGTCATTTGTGTCTTTGGTTGAACATTTAGGTCATTTTCGTCCTCACTAGGCTTATTCTCGTCCAATTAGGGTTTTTAACCAATCTTGTGCATCCAATAAGTGATTTTGTGTCATTGGTTGAACATTTAGGTCATTTTCGTCCTCCCTAGGCTTATTCTCGTCCAATTAGGGTTTTTAACCAATCTTGCGCATCCAATAAATACATTTGTGTCATTGGTTGAACATTTAGGTCATTTTCGTCCTCCCTAGGCTTATTCTCGTCCTATTAGGGTTTTTAACCAATCTTGTGCATCCAATAAGTGATTTTGTGTCATTGGTTGAACATTTAGGTCATTTTCGTCCTCCCAAGGCTTATTCTCTTCCAATTAGGGTTTTTAACCAATCTTGTGCATCCAATAAGTCATTTGTGTCTTTGGTTGAACATTTAGGTCATTTTCGTCCTCACTAGGCTTATTCTCGTCCAATTAGGGTTTTTAACCAATCTTGTGCATCCAATAAGTTATTTTGTGTCATTGGTTGAACATTTAGGTCATTTTCATCCCCCCAAGGCTTATTCTCTTCCAATTAGGGTTTTTAACCAATCTTGTGCATCCAATAAGTGATTTTGTGTCATTGGTTGAACATTTAGGTCATTTTCGTTCTCCCAAGGCTTATTCTCTTCCAATTAGGGTTTTTAACCAATCTTGTGCATCCAATAAGTCATTTGTGTCTTTGGTTGAACATTTAGGTCATTTTCGTCCTCACTAGGCTTATTCTCGTCCAATTAGGGTTTTTAACCAATCTTGTGCATCAAATAAGTGATTTTGTGTCATTGGTTGAACATTTAGTTCATTTTCGTCCTCCCTAGGCTTATTCTCATCTAATTAGGGTTTTTAACAAATCTTGTGCATCCAATAAGTGATTTGTGTCATTGGTTGAACATTTAGGTCATGTTCGTCCTCCCAAGGCTTATTCTCTTCCAATTAGGGTTTCTAACCAATCTTGTGCATCCAATAAGTGATTTTGTGTCATTGGTTGAACATTTAGGTCATTTTTGTCCTCCCAAGGCTTATTCTCGTCCAATTAGGGTTTATAACCAATCTTGTGCATCCAATAAGTGATTTTGTGCCATTGGTTGAACATTTAGGTCATTTTCGTCCTCCCAAGGCTTATTCTCGTCCAATTAGGGTTTATAACCAATCTTGTGCATCCAATAAGTGATTTTGTGCCATTGGTTGAACATTTAAGTCATTTTCGTCCTCCCAAGGCTTATTCTCGTCCTATTATGGTTTTTAACCAATATTGTGCATCCAATAAGTGATTTTGTGTCATTGATTGAACATTTAGGTCATTTTCGTCCCCCCAAGGCTTATTCTCGTCCAATTAGGGTTTTTAACCAATCTTGTGCATCCAATAAGTACGTTTGTGTCTTTGGTTGAACATTTAGGTCATTTTCGTCCTCACTAGGCTTATTCTCGTCCAATTACGGTTTTTAACTAATCTTGTGCATCGAATAAGTGATTTTGTGCCATAGGTTGAACATTTAGGTCATTTTCGTCCTCCCTAGGCTTATTCTCATCTAATTAGGGTTTTTAACAAATCTTGTGCATCCAATAAGTCATTTGTGTCATTGGTTGAACATTTAGGTCATGTTCGTCCTCCCAAGGCTTATTCTCTTCCAATTAGGGTTTCTAACCAATCTTGTGCATCCAATAAGTGATTTTGTGTCATTGGTTGAACATTTATGTCATTTTTGTCCTCCCAAGGCTTATTCTCGTCCAATTAGGGTTTATAACCAATCTTGTGCATCCAATAAGTGATTTTGTGCCATTGGTTGAACATTTAGGTCATTTTCGTCCTCCCAAGGCTTATTCTCGTCCAATTAGGGTTTTTAACCAATCTTGTGCATCCAATAAGTACATTTTTGTCATTGGTTGAACATTTAGGTCATTTTCGTCCTCCCAAGGCTTATTATCGTCCAATTAGGGTTTTTAACCATTCTTGTGCTTCCAATAAGTGATTTTGTGTCATTGGTTGAACATTTAGGTTATTTTCGTCCTCCCAAGGGTTATTCTCGTCCAATTAGGGTTTTTAACCAATCTTATGCATCCAATAAGTTATTTTGTGTCATTGGTTGAACATTTAGGTCATTTTCGTCCTCCCTAGGCTTATTCTCATCAATTAGGGTTTGTAACCAATCTTGTGCATGTAATAAGTGATTTTGTTTCATTGGTTGAACATTTAGGTCATTTTTGTCATCCCTAGGCTTATTCTCATCCAATTAGGGTTTTTAGCCATTTTTGTGCATCCAATAAGTACGCTTGTGTCTTTGGTTGAACATTTAGGTCTTTTTCTTCCTCCCTAGGCTTATTCTCGTCCAATTAGGGTTTTTAACCAATCTTGTGCATCCATTAAGTGATTTTGTGCCATTGGCTGAACATTTAGGTCATTTTCGTCCTCCCAAGGCTTATTCTCGTCCAATTAGGGTTTTTAACCAATCTTGTGCATCCAATAAGTGATTTTGTGTCATTGGTTGAACATTTAGGTAATTTTCGTCATCCCAAGGCTTATTTTCGTCCAATTAGGGTTTTTAACCAATCTTGTGCATCCAATAAGTACATTTGTGTCATTGGTTGAACATTTAGGTCATTTTCGTCCTCCCAAAGCTTATTCTCGTCCAATTAGGGTTTTTAACCAATCTTGTGCATCCAATAAGTGATTTTCTGTCTTTGGTTGAACATTTAGGTAATTTTCGTCCTCCCAAGGCTTATTCTCGGTTAATTAAGGTTTTTAACCAATCTTGTGCATCCAATAAGTGATTTTGTGTCATTGGTTGAACATTTAGGTCATTTTCGTCCTCCCAAGGCTTATTCTCGTCCAATTAGGGTTTTTAACCAATCTTGTGCATCCAATAAGTGATTTTGTGTCATTGGTTGAACATTTAGGTCATTTTCGTCAGCCCAAGGCTTATTCTCGTCCAATTAGGATTTTTAACCAATCTTGTGCATCCAATAATTGATTTTGTGTCATTGGTTGAACATTTAGGTCATTTTCTTCCTCCGTAGGCTTATTCTCACCCAATTAGGGTTTTTAACCAATCCTGTGTATCCAATAAGTGATTTTGTGTCATTGGTTGAACATTTAGGTCATTTTCGTCCTCCCAAGGCTTATTCTCGTCCAATTAGGGTTTTTAACCAATCTTGTGCATCCAACAAGTGATTTTGTGCCATTGGTTGAACATTTAGGTCATTTTTGTCCTCCCAAGGCTTATCTCGTCCAATTAGGGTTTTTAACCAATCTTGCATCCAATAAGTGATTTTGTGTCATTGGTTGAACATTTAGGTCATTTTCGTCAGCCCAAGGCTTATTCTCGTCCAATTAGGGTTTTTAACCAATCTTGTGCATCCAATAAGTGATTTTGTGTCATTGGTTGAACATTTAGGTCATTTTCGTCCTCCCAAGGCTTATTCTCGTCCAATTAGGGTTTTTAAACAAACTTGTGTATCCAATAAGTGATTTTGTGCCATTGGTTGAACATTTAGGTGATTTTCGTCCTCCCAATGCTTATTTTCGTCCAATTAGGGTTTTGAACCAATCTTGTGCATCCAATAAGTACATTTGTGTCATTGGTTGAACATTTAGGTCATTTATGTCCTCCAAAAGCTTATTCTCGTCCAATTAGGGTTTTTAACCAATCTTGTGCATCCAATAAGTGATTTTGTGTCATTGGTTGAACATTTAGGTCACTTTCGTCCTCCCAAGGCTTATTCTCGTCCAATTAGGGTTTTTAAACACTCTTGTGTATCCAATAAGTGATTTTGTGCCATTGGTTGAACATTTAGGAGATTTTCGTCCTCCCAATGCTTATTCTCGTCCAATTAGGGTTTTTAACCAATCTTGTGCATCCAATAAGTACATTTGTGTCATTGGTTGAACATTTAGGTCATTTATGTCCTCCAAAAGCTTATTCTCGTCCAATTAGGGTTTTTAACCAATCTTGTGCATCCAATAAGTGATTTTGTGTCATTGGTTGAACATTTAGGTCATTTTCGTCCTCCCAAGACTTATTCTCGTCCAATTAGGGTTTTTATCTAATCTTGTGCATCCAATAAGTGATTTTGTGTCATTGGTTGAACATTTAGGTCATTTTCGTCCTCCCAAGGCTTATTCTCGTCCAATTAGGGTTTTTAACCAATCTTGTGCATCCAATAAGTGATTTTGTGTCATTGGTTGAACATTTAGGTCATTTTCGTCCTCCCTAGGCTTATTCTCGTCCAATTAGGGTTTTTAACCAATCTAGTGCATCCAATAAGTACATTTGTGTCATTGGTTGAACATTTAGGTCATTTTCGTCCTCCCAAGGCTTATTCTCGTCCAATTAGGGTTTTTAACCAATCTTGTGCATCCAATAAGTACATTTTTGTCATTGGTTGAACATTTAGGTCATTTTCGTCCTCCCAAGGCTTATTCTCGTCCAATTAGGGTTTTTAACCAATCTTGTGCATCCAATAAGTGCATTTGTGTCATTGGTTGAACATTTAGGTCATTTTCGTCCTCCCAAGGCATATTCTCGTCCAATTAGGGTTTTTAACCAATCTTGTGCATCCAATAAGTACATTTGTGTCATTGGTTGAACATTTAGGTCATTTTCGTCCTCCCAAGGCTTATTCTCGTCCAATTAGGGTTTTTAACCAATCTTGTGCATCTAATAAGTGATTTTGTGTCAATTGTTTAACATTTAGGTCATTTTCGTCCTCCCTAGGCTTATTCTCGTCCAATTAGGGTTTTTAAACAATCTTGTGCATCCAATAAGTGATTTTGTGCCATTGGTTGAACATTTAGGTAATTTTCGTCCTCCCTAGGCTTATTCTCGTCCAATTAGGGTTTTAAACCAATCTTGTGCATCCAATAAGTGATTTTGTGCCATTGGTTGAACATTTAGGTCATTTTCGTCCTCCCTTGGCTTATTCTCGTCCAATTAGGGTTTTTAACCAATCTTGTGCATCCAATAAGTGATTTTGTGCCATTGGTTGAACATTTAGGTCATTTTCGTCCTCCCAAGGCTTATTCTCGTCCAATTAGGGTTTTTAACTAATCTTGTGCATCCAATAAGTGATTTTGTGTCATTGGTTGAACATTTAGGTCATTTTCGTCCTCCCAAGGCTTATTCTCTTCCAATTAGGGTTTTTAACCAATCTTGTGCATCCAATAAGTCATTTGTGTCTTTGGTTTAACATTTAGGTCATTTTCGTCCTCACTAGGCTTATTCTCGTCCAATTAGGGTTTTTAACCAATCTTGTGCATCCAATAAGTGATTTTGTGTCATTGGTTGAACATTTAGTTCATTTTCGTCCTCCCTAGGCTTATTCTCATCTAATTAGGGTTTTTAACAAATCTTGTGCATCCAATAAGTGATTTTGTGCCATTGGTTGAACATTTAGGTCATTTTCGTCCTCCCAAGATTTATTCTCGTCCTATTAGGGTTTTTAACCAATATTGTGCATCCAATAAGTGATTTTGTGTCATTGGTTGAACATTTAGGTCATTTTCATCCCCCCAATGCTTATTCTCTTCCAATTAGGGTTTTTAACCAATCTTGTGCATCCAATAAGTGATTTTGTGTCATTGGTTGAACATTTAGGTCATTTTCGTCCTCCCAAGGCTTATTCTCTTCCAATTAGGGTTTTTAACCAATCTTGTGCATCCAATAAGTGATTTTTTGTCATTGATTTAACATTTAGGTCATTTTTGTCCTCCCAAGGCTTATTCTCGTCCAATTAGGGTTTTTAACCAATCTTGTGCATCCAATAAGTACATTTGTGTCATTGGTTGAACATTTATGTCATTTTCGTCCTCCCAAGGCTTATTCTCGTCCAATTAGGGTTTTTAACCAATCTTGTGCATCCAATAAGTGATGTTGTGTCATTGGTTGAACATTTAGGTCATTTTCGTCCTCCCTAGGCTTATTCTCGTCCAATTAGGGTTTTTAACCAATCTTGTGCATCCAATAAGTACATTTGTGTCATTGGTTGAACATTTAGGTCATTTATGTCCTCCAAAAGCTTATTCTCGTCCAATTAGGGTTTTTAACCAATCTTGTGCATCCAATAAGTGATTTTGTGTCATTGGCTGAGCATTTAGGTCATTTTCGTCCTCCCTAGGCTTATTCTCGTCCAATTAGGGTTTTTAACCAATCTTGTGCATCCAATAACTGATTTTGTGTCATTGGTTGAACATTTAGGTCATTTATGTCCTCCCTAGGCTTATTCTCGTCCAATTAGGGTTTTTAACCAATCTTGTGCATCCAATAAGTGATTTTGTGACATTGGTTGAACATTTAGGTCATTTTCGTCCTCCCTAGGCTTATTCTCGATCAATTAGGGTTTTTAAACCAATCTTGTGCATCCAATAAGTACATTTGTGTCATTGGTTGAACATTTAGGTCATTTATGTCCTCCAAAAGCTTATTCTCGTCCAATTAGGGTTTTTAACCAATCTTGTGCATCCAATAAGTGATTTTGTGTCATTGGTTGAACATTTAGGTCATTTTCGTCCTCCCTAGGCTTATTCTCGTCCAATTAGGGTTTTTAACCAATCTTGTGCATCCAATAAGTGATTTTGTGTCATTGGTTGAACATTTAGGTCATTTTCGTCCTCCCTAGGCTTATTCTCGTCCAATTAGGGTTTTTAAACAATCTTGTGTATTCAATAAGTGATTTTGTGCCATTGTTTGAACATTTAGGTCATTTTCGTCCTCCCAAGGGTTATTCTCGTCCAATTAGGGTTTTAACCAGTCTTGTGCATCCAATAAGTACATTTGTGTCATTGGTTGAACATTTAGGTCATTTATGTCCTCCAAAAGCTTATTCTCGTCCAATTAGGGTTTTTAACCAATCTTGTGTATCCAATAAGTGATTTTGTGTCATTGGTTGAACATTTAGGTCATTTTCGTCCTCCCAAGGCTTATTCTCGTCCAATTAGGGTTTTTAAACACTCTTGTGTATCCAATAAGTGATTTTGTGCCATTGGTTGAACATTTAGGTGATTTTCGTCCTCCCAATGCTTATTTTCGTCCAATTAGGGTTTTTAACCAATCTTGTGCATCCAATAAGTACATTTGTGTCATTGGTTGAACATTTAGGTCATTTATGTCCTCCAAAAGCTTATTCTCGTCCAATTAGGGTTTTTAACCAATCTTGTGCATCCAATAAGTGATTTTGTGTCATTTTTTGAACATTTAGGTCATTTTCGTCCTCCCAAGACTTATTCTCGTCCAATTAGGGTTTTTAACCAATCTTGTGCATCCAATAAGTTTATTTATGTCATTGGTTGAACATTTAGGTCATCTTCGTCCTCCCAAGGCTTATTCTCGTCCAATTAGGGTTTTTAACCAATCTTGTGCATCCAATAAGTGATTTTGTGTCATTGGTTGAACATTTAGGTCATTTTCGTCCTCCCTAGGCTTATTCTCGTCCAATTAGGGTTTTTAACCAATCTTGTGCATCCAATAAGTGATTTTGTGTCATTGGTTGAACATTTAGGTCATTTTCGTCCTCCCAAGGCTTATTCTCGTCCAACAAGGGCTTTTAACCAATCTTGTGCATCCAATAAGTACATTTGTGTCATTGGTTGAACATTTAGGTCATTTTCGTTTTCCCTAGGCTTATTCTTGTCCAATTAGGATTTTTAACCAATCTTGTGCATCCAATAAGTAATTTTGTGTCATTGGTTGAACATTTAGGTCATTTTCGTCCTCCCAAGGCTTATTCTCGTCCAATTAGGGTTTTTAACCAATCTTGTGCATCCAATAAGTACTTTTGTGTCATTGGTTGAACATTTAGGTCATTTATGTCCTCCAAAAGCTTATTCTCGTCCAATTAGGGTTTTTAACCAATCTTGTGCATCCAATAAGTACATTTGTGTCATTGGTTGAACATTTAGGTCATTTATGTCCTCCAAAAGCTTATTCTCGTCCAATTAGGGTTTTTAACCAATCTTGTGCATCCAATAAGTGATTTTGTGTCATTGGTTGAACATTTAGGTCATTTTCGTACTCCCTAGGCTTATTCTCGTCCAATTAGGGTTTTTAACCAATCTTGTGCATCCAATAAGTTTATTTGTGTCATTGGTTGAACATTTAGGTCATTTTCGTTCTCCCAAGGCTTATTCTCGTCCAATTAGGGTTTTTAACCAATCTTGTGCATCCAATAAGTACATTTGTGTCATTGGTTGAACATTTAGGTCATTTATGTCCTCCAAAAGCTTATTCTCGTCCAATTAGGGTTTTTAACCAATCTTGTGCATCCAATAAGTGATTTTGTGTCATTGGTTGAACATTTTTGTCATTTTCGTCCTCCCTAGGCTTATTCTCGTCCAATTAGGGTGTTTAACCAATCTTGTGCATCCAATAACTACATTTGTGTCATTGGTTGAACATTTAGGTCATTTTCGTCCTCCCTAGGCTTATTCTCGTCCAATTAGGGTTTTTAACCAATCTTGTGCATCCAATAAGTGATTTTGTGTCATTGGTTGAACATTTAGGTCATTTTCGTCCTCCCTAAGCTTATTCTCTTCCAATTAGGGTTTTTAACCAATCTTGTGCATCCAATAAGTACACTTGTGTCATTGGTTGAACATTTAGGTCATTTTCGTCCTCCCAAGGCTTATTCTCGTCCAATTAGGGTTTTTAACCAATCTTGTGCATCCAATAAGTGATTTTGTGTCATTGGTTGAACATTTAGGTCATTTTCGTACTCCCAAGGCCTACTCTCGTCCAATTAGGGTTTTTAACCAATCCTGTGTATCCAATAAGTGATTTTGTGCCATTGGTTGAACATTTAGGTCATTTTCGTCCTCCCAAGGCTTATTCTTGCCAATTATGGTTTTTAGCCAATCTTGTGCATGCAATAAGTTATTTGGTGTCATTGGTTGAACATTTAGATCATTTTTCTCCTCCCAAGGCTTATTCTCTTCCAATTAGGGTTTTTAACCAATCTTGTGCATCCAATAAGTCATTTTGTGTCATTGGTTGAACATTTAGGTCATTTTTGTCCTCCCAAGGCTTATTCTCGTCCAATTAGGGTTTATAACCAATCTTGTGCATCCAATAAGTGATTTTGTGCCATTGGTTGAACATTTAGGTCATTTTCGTCCTCCCAAAGCTTATTCTCGTCCTATTAGGGTTTTTAACCAATCTTGTGTATCCAATAAGTGATTTTGTGTCATTGGTTGAACATTTAGGTCATTTTCGTCGTCCCAAGGCTTATTCTCTTCCAATTAGGGTTTTTAACCAATCTTGTGCATCCAATAAGTGATTTTGTGTCATTGGTTGAACATTTAGGTCATTTTCGTCCTCCCAAGGCTTATTCTCTTCCAATTAGGGTTTTTAACCAATCTTGTGCATCCAATAAGTCATTTGTGTCTTTGGTTGAACATTTAGGTCATTTTCGTCCTCACTAGGCTTATTCTCGTCCAATTAGGGTTTTTAACCAATCTTGTGCATCCAATAAGTTATTTTGTGTCATTGGTTGAACATTTAGGTCATTTTCATCCCCCCAAGGCTTATTCTCTTCCAATTAGGGTTTTTAACCAATCTTGTGCATCCAATAAGTGATTTTGTGTCATTGGTTGAACATTTAGGTCATTTTCGTTCTCCCAAGGCTTATTCTCTTCCAATTAGGGTTTTTAACCAATCTTGTGCATCCAATAAGTCATTTGTGTCTTTGGTTGAACATTTAGGTCATTTTCGTCCTCACTAGGCTTATTCTCGTCCAATTAGGGTTTTTAACCAATCTTGTGCATCAAATAAGTGATTTTGTGTCATTGGTTGAACATTTAGTTCATTTTCGTCCTCCCTAGGCTTATTCTCATCTAATTAGGGTTTTTAACAAATCTTGTGCATCCAATAAGTGATTTGTGTCATTGGTTGAACATTTAGGTCATGTTCGTCCTCCCAAGGCTTATTCTCTTCCAATTAGGGTTTCTAACCAATCTTGTGCATCCAATAAGTGATTTTGTGTCATTGGTTGAACATTTAGGTCATTTTTGTCCTCCCAAGGCTTATTCTCGTCCAATTAGGGTTTATAACCAATCTTGTGCATCCAATAAGTGATTTTGTGCAATTGGTTGAACATTTAGGTCATTTTCGTCCTCCCAAGGCTTATTCTCGTCCAATTAGGGTTTATAACCAATCTTGTGCATCCAATAAGTGATTTTGTGCCATTGGTTGAACATTTAAGTCATTTTCGTCCTCCCAAGGCTTATTCTCTTCCAATTAAGGTTTTTAACCAATATTGTGCATCCAATAAGTGATTTTGTGTCATTGGTTGAACATTTAGGTCATTTTCGTCCCCCCAAGGCTTATTCTCGTCCAATTAGGGTTTTTAACCAATCTTGTGCATCCAATAAGTGATTTTGTGTCATTGGTTGAACATTTAGGTCATTTTCGTCCTCCCTAGGCTTATTCTCATCTAATTAGGGTTTTTAACAATTCTTGTGCATCCAATAAGTTATTTTGTGTCATTGGTTGAACATGTAGGTCATTTTCGTCCTCCCAAGACTTATTCTCTTCCAATTAGGGTTTTTAACCAATCTTGTGCATCCAATAAGTCATTTGTGTCATTGGTTGAACATTTAGGTCATTTTCGTCCCCCCAAGGCTTATTCTCGTCCAATTAGGGTTTTTAACCAATCTTGTGCATCCAATAAGTTATTTTGTGTCATTGGTTGAACATGTAGGTCATTTTTGTCCTCCCAAGGCTTATTCTCGTCCAATTAGGGTTTATAACCAATCTTGTGCATCCAATAAGTGATTTTGTGTCATTGGTTGAACATTTAGGTCATTTTCGTCCTCCCAAGGCTTATTCTCTTCCAATTAGGGTTTTTAACCAATCTTGTGCATCCAATAAGTCATTTGTGTCTTTGGTTGAACATTTAGGTCATTTTCGTCCTCACTAGGCTTATTCTCGTCCAATTAGGGTTTTTAACCAATCTTGTGCATCCAATAAGTGATTTTGTGTCATTGGTTGAACATTTAGGTCATTTTCTTCCTACCCAGGCTTATTCTCATCCAATTAGGGTTTTTAACCAATCTTGTGCATCCAATAAGTACGTTTGTGTCTTTGGTTGAACATTTAGGTCATTTTCGTCCTCACTAGGCTTATTCTCGTCCAATTAGGGTTTTTAACTAATCTTGTGCATCGAATAAGTGATTTTGTGTCATTGGTTGAACATTTAGGTCATTTTCGTCCTCCTTAGGCTTATTCTCATCTAATTAGGGTTTTTAACAATTCTTGTGCATCCAATAAGTTATTTTGTGTCATTGGTTGAACATGTAGGTCATTTTCATCCTCCCAAGGCTTATTCTCTTCCAATTAGGGTTTTTAACCAATCTTGTGCATCCAATAAGTGATTTTATGTCATTGGTTGAACATTTAGGTCATTTTCGTCCCAAAGGCTTATTCTCTTCCAATTAGGGTTTTTAACCAATCTTGTGCATCCAATAAGTCATTTGTGTCATTGGTTGAACATTTAGGTCATTTTCGTCCCCCCAAGGCTTATTCTTGTCCAATTAGGGTTTTTAACCAATCTTGTGATCCAATAAGTGATTTTGTGTCATTGGTTGAACATTTAGGTCATTTTCGTACTGCCAAGGCCTTTTCTCGTTCAATTAAAGTTTTTAACCAATCTTGTGCATCCAATAAGTGATTTTGTGTTGTTGGTTGAACATTTAGGTCATTTTCGTCCTCCCTAGGCTTATTCTCGTCCAATTAGGGTTTTTAACCAATCTTGTGCATCCAATAAGTGATTTTGTGTCATTGGTTGAACATTTAGGTCATTTTCGTCCTCTAAAGACTTATTCTCGTCCAATTAGGGTTTTTATCTAATCTTGTGCATCCAATAAGTGATTTTTTGTCATTGGTTGAACATTTAGGTCATTTTCGTCGTCCCAAGGCTTATTCTCGTCCAATTAGGGTTTTTAACCAATCATGTGCATCCAATAAGTGATTTTGTGTCATTGGTTGAACATTTAGGTCATTTTCGTCCTCCCTAGGCTTATTCTAGTCCAATTAGGGTTTTTAACCAATCTTGTGCATCCAATAAGTACATTTGTGTCATTGGTTGAACATTTAGGTCATTTATGTCCTCCAAAAGCTTATTCTCGTCCAATTAGGGTTTTTAACCAATCTTGTGCATCCAATAAGTGATTTTGTGACATTGGTTGAACATTTAGGTCATTTTCGTCCTCCCTAGGCTTATTCTCGATCAATTAGGGTTTTTAAACCAATCTTGTGCATCCAATAAGTACATTTGTGTCATTGGTTGAACATTTAGGTCATTTATGTCCTCCAAAAGCTTATTCTCGTCCAATTAGGGTTTTTAACCAATCTTGTGCATCCAATAAGTGATTTTGTGTCATTGGTTGAACATTTAGGTCATTTTCGTACTCCCTAGGCTTATTCTCGTCCAATTAGGGTTTTTAACCAATCTTGTGCATCCAATAAGTTCATTTGTGTCATTGGTTGAACATTTAGGTCATTTTCGTCCTCCCAAGGCTTATTCTCGTCCAATTAGGGTTTTTAACCAATCTTGTGCATCCAATAAGTGCATTTGTGTCATTGGTTGAACATTTAGGTCATTTTCGTCCTCCCAAGGCATATTCTCGTCCAATTAGGGTTTTTAACCAATCTTGTGCATCCAATAAGTACATTTGTGTCATTGGTTGAACATTTAGGTCATTTTCGTCCTCCCAAGGCTTATTCTCGTCCAATTAGGGTTTTTAACCAATCTTGTGCATCTAATAAGTGATTTTGTGTCAATTGTTTAACATTTAGGTCATTTTCGTCCTCCCTAGGCTTATTCTCGTCCAATTAGGGTTTTTAAACAATCTTGTGCATCCAATAAGTGATTTTGTGCCATTGGTTGAACATTTAGGTAATTTTCGTCCTCCCTAGGCTTATTCTCGTCCAATTAGGGTTTTAAACCAATCTTGTGCATCCAATAAGTGATTTTGTGCCATTGGTTGAACATTTAGGTCATTTTCGTCCTCCCTTGGCTTATTCTCGTCCAATTAGGGTTTTTAACCAATCTTGTGCATCCAATAAGTGATTTTGTGCCATTGGTTGAACATTTAGGTCATTTTCGTCCTCCCAAGGCTTATTCTCGTCCAATTAGGGTTTTTAACTAATCTTGTGCATCCAATAAGTGATTTTGTGTCATTGGTTGAACATTTAGGTCATTTTCGTCCTCCCAAGGCTTATTCTCTTCCAATTAGGGTTTTTAACCAATCTTGTGCATCCAATAAGTCATTTGTGTCTTTGGTTTAACATTTAGGTCATTTTCGTCCTCACTAGGCTTATTCTCGTCCAATTAGGGTTTTTAACCAATCTTGTGCATCCAATAAGTGATTTTGTGTCATTGGTTGAACATTTAGTTCATTTTCGTCCTCCCTAGGCTTATTCTCATCTAATTATGGTTTTTAACAAATCTTAAGCATCCAATAAGTGATTTATGTCATTGGTTGAACATTTAGGTCATGTTCGTCCTCCCAAGGCTTATTCTCTTCCAATTAGGATTTCTAACCAATCTTGTGCATCCAATAAGTGATTTTGTGTCATTGGTTGAACATTTAGGTCATTTTTGTCCTCCCAAGGCTTATTCTCGTCCAATTAGGGTTTATAACCAATCTTGTGCATCCAATAAGTGATTTTGTGCAATTGGTTGAACATTTAGGTCATTTTCGTCCTCCCAAGGCTTATTCTCGTCCAATTAGGGTTTATAACCAATCTTGTGCATCCAATAAGTGATTTTGTGCCATTGGTTGAACATTTAAGTCATTTTTGTCCTCCCAAGGCTTATTCTCGTCCTATTATTGTTTCTAACCAATATTGTGCATCCAATAAGTGATTTTGTGTCATTGGTTGAACATTTAGGTCATTTTCGTCCCCCCAAGGCTTATTCTCGTCCAATTAGGGTTTTTAACCAATCTTGTGCATCCAATAAGTGATTTTGTGTCATTGGTTGAACATTTAGGTCATTTTCGTCCTCCCTAGGCTTATTCTCATCTAATTAGGGTTTTTAACAATTCTTGTGCATCCAATAAGTTATTTTGTGTCATTGGTTGAACATGTAGGTCATTTTCGTCCTCCCAAGACTTATTCTCTTCCAATTAGGGTTTTTAACCAATCTTGTGCATCCAATAAGTGATTTTGTGTCATTGGTTGAACATTTAGATCATTTTCGTGCTCCCAAGGCTTATTCTCGTCCAATTAGGGTTTATAACCAATCTTGTGTATCTAATAAGTGATTTTGTGCCATTGGTTGAACATTTAGGTCATTTTCGTCCTCCCAAGACTTATTCTCGTCCTATTAGGGTTTTTAACCAATATTGTGCATCCACTAAGTGATTTTGTGTCATTGGTTGAACATTTAGGTCATTTTCATCCCCCCAAGGGTTATTCTCTTCCAATTAGGGTTTTTAACCAATCTTGTGCATCCAATAAGTGATTTTGTGTCATTGGTTGAACATTTAGGTCATTTTCGTCCTCCCAAGGCTTATTCTCTTACAATTAGGGTTTTTAACCAATCTTGTGCATCCAATAAGTCATTTGTGTCTTTGGTTGAACATTTAGGTCATTTTCGTCCTCACTAGGCTTATTCTCGTCCAATGAGGGTTTTTAACCAATCTTGTGCATCCAATAAGTGATTTTGTGTCATTGGTTGAACATTTAGTTCATTTTCGTCCTCCCTAGGCTTATTCTCATCTAATTAGGGTTTTTAACAAATCTTGTGCATCCAATAAGTGATTTTGTGCCATTGGTTGAACATTTAGGTCATTTTCGTCCTCCCAAGACTTATTCTCGTCCTATTAGGGGTTTTAACCAATATTGTGCATCCTATAAGTGATTTTGTGTCATTGGTTGAACATTTAGGTCATTTTCATCCCCCCAAGGCTTATTCTCTTACAATTAGGGTTTTTAACCAATCTTGTGCATCCAATAAGTCATTTGTGTCATTGGTTGAACATTTAGTTCATTTTCGTCCTCCCTAGGCTTATTCTCATCTAATTAGGGTTTTTAACAAATCTTGTGCATCCAATAAGTGATTTTGTGTCATTGGTTGAACATTTAGGTCATTTTCGTCCTCCCAAGGCTTATTCTCTTCCAATTAGGGTTTTTAACCAATCTTGTGCATCCAATAAGTGATTTTGTGTCATTGGTTGGACATTTAGGTCATTTTCGTCCTCCCAAGGCTTATTCTCGTCCAATTAGGGTTTTTAACCAATCTTGTGCATCCAATAAGTGATTTTGTGTCATTGGTTGAACATTTAGGTCATTTTCGTCCTCCCAAGGCTTATTCTCGTCCAATTAGGGTTTTTAACCAATCTTGTGCATCCAATAAATGATTTTGTGTCATTGGTTGAACATTTATGTCATTTTTGTCCTCCCAAGGCTTATTCTCGTCCAATTAGGGTTTTGAACCAATCTTGTGCATCCAATAAGTACATTTGTGTCATGGGTTAATCATTTAAGTCATTTTCGTCCTCCCAAGGCTTATTCTCGTCCAATTAGGGTTTTTAACCAATCTTTTGCATCCAATAAGTACATTTGTGTCATTGGTTGAACATTTAGGTCATTTTCGTCCTCCCAAGGCTTATTCTCGTCCAATTAGGGTTTTTAACCAATCTTGTGCATCCAATAAGTGATTTTGTGTCATTGGTTGAACATTTAGGTCATTTTCGTCCTCCCAAGGCTTATTCTCGTCCAATTAGGGTTTTTAAACAAACTTGTGTATCCAATAAGTGATTTTGTGCCATTGGTTGAACATTTAGGTGATTTTCGTCCTCCCAATGCTTATTTTCGTCCAATTAGGGTTTTGAACCAATCTTGTGCATCCAATAAGTACATTTGTGTCATTGGTTGAACATTTAGGTCATTTATGTCCTCCAAAAGCTTATTCTCGTCCAATTAGGGTTTTTAACCAATCTTGTGCATCCAATAAGTGATTTTGTGTCATTGGTTGAACATTTAGGTCACTTTCGTCCTCCCAAGGCTTATTCTCGTCCAATTAGGGTTTTTAAACACTCTTGTGTATCCAATAAGTGATTTTGTGCCATTGGTTGAACATTTAGGAGATTTTCGTCCTCCCAATGCTTATTCTCGTCCAATTAGGGTTTTTAACCAATCTTGTGCATCCAATAAGTACATTTGTGTCATTGGTTGAACATTTAGGTCATTTATGTCCTCCAAAAGCTTATTCTCGTCCAATTAGGGTTTTTAACCAATCTTGTGCATCCAATAAGTGATTTTGTGTCATTGGTTGAACATTTAGGTCATTTTCGTCCTCCCAAGACTTATTCTCGTCCAATTAGGGTTTTTATCTAATCTTGTGCATCCAATAAGTGATTTTGTGTCATTGGTTGAACATTTAGGTCATTTTCGTCCTCCCAAGGCTTATTCTCGTCCAATTAGGGTTTTTAACCAATCTTGTGCATCCAATAAGTGATTTTGTGTCATTGGTTGAACATTTAGGTCATTTTCGTCCTCCCTAGGCTTATTCTCGTCCAATTAGGGTTTTTAACTAATCTCGTGCATCCAATAAGTGATTTGTGTCATTGGTTGAACATTTAGGTCATTTTCGTCCTCCCAAGGCTTATTCTCGTCCAATTAGGGTTTTTAACCAATCTTGTGCATCCAATAAGTGATTTTGTGTCATTGGTTGAACATTTAGGTCATTTTCGTCAGCCCAAGGCTTATTCTCGTCCAATTAGGGTTTTTAACCAATCCTATGTATCCAATAAATTATTTTGTTTCATTGGTTAAACATTTAGGTCATTTTCGTCCTCCCTAGGATTATTTTCTTCCAATTAGGGTTTTTAACCAATCTTGTGCATCCACTTAGTGATTTTGTGTCATTGATTGAACATTTAGCTCATTTTCTTCCTCCCAAGGCTTATTCTCGTCCAATTAGGGTTTTTAACCAATCTTGTGCATCCAATAAGTACATTTGTGTCATTGGTTGAACATTTAGGTCATTGTCGTCCTCCCAAGGCTTATTTTCGTCCAATTAGGGGTTTTAACCAATCTTGGGCATCGAATAAGTGATATTGTGTCATTGGTTGAACATTTAGGTCATTTTCGTCAGCCCAAGGCTTATTCTCGTCCAATTAGGGTTTTTAACCAATCCTATGTATCCAATAAATTATTTTGTTTCATTGGTTAAACATTTAGGTCATTTTCGTCCTCCCTAGGATTATTTTCTTCCAATTAGGGTTTTTAACCAATCTTGTGCATCCAATTAGTGATTTTGTGTCATTGATTGAACATTTAGCTCATTTTCTTCCTCCCAAGGCTTATTCTCGTCCAATTAGGGTTTTTAACCAATCTTGTGCATCCAATAAGTACATTTGTGTCATTGGTTGAATATTTAGGTCATTGTCGTCCTCCCAAGGCTTATTTTCGTCCAATTAGGGTTTTTAACCAATCTTGTGCATCGAATAAGTGATATTATGTCATTGGTTGAACATTTAGGTCATTTTCGTCTTCCCTAGGCTTATTCTCATCCAATTAGGGATTTTAACCAATCTTGTGCATCCAATAAGTGATTTTGTGTCATTGGTTGAACATTTAGGTCATTTTCGTCCTCCAATGGCTTATTCTCGTCCAATTAGGGTTTTTAACCAATCTTGTGCATCCAATAAGTGATTTTGTGTCATTGGTTGAACATTTAGGTCATGTTCGTCCTCTAATGGCTTATTCTCGTCCAATTAGGGTTTTTAACCAATCTTGTGCATCCAATAAGTGATTTTGTGTCATTGGTTGAACATTTAGGTCATTTTCGTCCTCCCAAGGCTTATTCTCGTCCAATTAGGGTTTTTAACCACTCTTGTGTATCCAATAAGTGATTTTGTGCCATTGGTTGAACATTTAGGTGATTTTCGTCCTCCCAATGCTTATTTTCGTCCAATTAGGGTTTTTAACCAATCTTGTGCATCCAATAAGTACATTTGTGTCATTGGTTGAACATTTAGGTCATTTATGTCCTCCAAAAGCTTATTCTCGTCCAATTAGGGTTTTTAACCAATCTTGTGCATCCAATAAGTGATTTTGTGTCATTGGTTGAACATTTAGGTCATTTTCGTCCACCAAAGGCTTATTCTCGTCCAATTAGGGTTTTTAACCAATCTTGTGCATCAAATAAGTGATTTTGTGTCATTGGTTGAACATTTAGGTCATTTTCGTCCTCCCTAGGCTTATTCTCGTCCAATTAGGGTTTTTAACCAATCTTGTGCATCAAATAAGTGATTTTGTGTCATTGGTTGAACATTTAGGTCATTTTCGTCCTCCCAAGGCTTATTCTCGTCCAATTAGGGTTTTGAACCAATCTTGTGCATCCAATAAGTGATTTTGTGCTATTGGTTGAACATTTAGGTCATTTTCGTCCTCCCTAGGCTTATTCTCGTCCAATTATGGTTTTTAATCAATCTTGTGCATCCTATAAGTGATTTTGTGTAATTGGTTGATCATTTAGGTCATTTTCGTCCTCCCAAGGCTTATTCTCGTCCAATTAGGGTTTTTAACCAATCTTGTGCATCTATTAAGTGATTTTGTGTCATTGGTTGAACATTTAGGTCATTTTCGTCCTCCCTAGGCTTATTCTCGTCCAATTAGGGTTTTTAACCAATCTTGTGCATCAAATAAGTGATTTTGTGTCATTGGTTGAACATTTAGGTCATTTTCGTCCTCCCAAGGCTTATTCTCGTCCAATTAGGGTTTTTAACCAATCTTGTGCATCCAATAAGAGATTTTGTGTCATTGGTTGAACATGTAGGTCATTTTCGTCCTCCCAAGGCTTATTCTCTTCCAATTAGGGTTTTTAACCAATCTTGTGCATCCAATAAGTTATTTTGTGTCATTGGTTTAACATTTAGGTCATTTTCCTCCTCCCAAGGCTTATTCTCGTCCTATTAGGGTTTTTAACCAATCCTGTGCATCCAATAAGTGATTTTGTGTCATTCGTTGAACATTTAGGTAATTTTCGTCCTCCCTAGGCTTATTCTCATCCGATTAGGGTTTTTAACTAATCTTGTGCATCCAACAAGTCATTTTCTGCCATTGGTTGAACATTTAGGCCATTTTCGTCCTACCAAGGCTTATTCTCGTCCAATTAGGGTTTTTAACCAATCTTGTGCATCCAATAAGTGATTTTGTGTCATTGGTTGAACATTTAGGTCATTTTCGTCCTCCAATGGCTTATTCTCGTCCAATTAGGGTTTTTAACCAATCTTGTGCATCCAATAAGTGATTTTGTGTCATTGGTTGAACAGTTAGGTCATCTTCGTCCTCCCAAGGCTTATTCTCGTCCAATTAGGGTTATTAACCAATCTTGTGCATCCAATAAGTGATTTTGTGTCATTGGTTCAACATTTAGGTCATTTTCGTCAGCCCAAGGCTTATTCTCCCCCAATAAGGGTTTTTCAGCAATCCTATGTATCCAATAAGTTATTTTGTTTCATTGGTTAAACATTTAGGTCATTTTTGTCCTCCCTAGGATTATTCTCTTCCAATTAGGGTTTTTAACCAATCTTGTGCATCCAATAAGTGATTTTGTGTCATTGGTTGAACATTTAGCTCATTTTCTTCCTCCCAAGGCTTGTTCTCGTCCAATTAGGGTTTTTAACCAATCTTGTGCATCCAATTAGTACATTTGTTTAATTATTTGAACATTTAGGTCATTTTCGTACTCCCAAGGCCTTTTCTCGTCCAATTAAGGTTTTTAACCAATCTTGTGCATCCAATAAGTGATTTTGTGCCATTGGTTGAACATTTAGGTCATTTTCGTCCTCCAATGGCTTATTCTCATCCAATTAGGGTTTTTAACCAATCTTGTGTATCCAATAAGTTATTTTGTGTCATTGGTTGAACATTTACGTCATTTTCGTCCACCCTAGGCTTATTCTCATCCAATTAGGGTTTTTAACCAATCTTGTGCATCCAACAAGTGATTTTGTGTCATTGGTTGAACATTTAGGTCATTTTCGTCCTCCCAAGGCTTATTTTCGTCCAATTAGGGTTTCTAACCAATCTGGTGCATCCAATAAGTGATTTTGTGTCATTGGTTGAACATGTAGGTCATTTTCGTCCTCCCTAGGATTATTCTCTTCCAATTAGGGTTTTTAACCAATCTTGTGCATCCAATAAGTGATTTTGTATCATTGGTTGAACATTTAGCTCATTTTCTTCCTCCCAAGGCTTGTTCTCGTCCAATTAGGGTTTTTAACCAATCTTGTGCATCCAATTAGTACATTTGTTTCATTATTTGAACATTTAGGTCATTTTCGTACTCCCAAGGCATTTTCTCGTCCAATTAAGGTTTTTAACCAATCTTGTGCATCCAATAAGTGATTTTGTGCCATTGGTTGAACATTTAGGTCATTTTCGTCCTCCAATGGCTTATTCTCATCCAATTAGGGTTTTTAACCAATCTTGTGTATCCAATAAGTTATTTTGTGTCATTGGTTGAACATTTACGTCATTTTCGTCCACCCTAGGCTTATTCTCATCCAATTAGGGTTTTTAACCAATCTTGTGCATCCAACAAGTGATTTTGTGTCATTGGTTGAACATTTAGGTCATTTTCGTCCTCCCAAGGCTTATTTTCGTCCAATTAGGATTTTTAACCAATCTGGTGCATCCAATAAGTGATTTTGTGTCATTGGTTAAACATTTAGGTCATTTTTGTCCTCCAATGGCTTATTCTCGTCCAATTAGGGTTTTTAACCAATCATGTGCATCCAATAAGTGATTTTGTGTCATTGGTTGAACATTTAGGTCATTTTCGTCCTCCCAAGGCTTATTCTCGTCCAATTAGGGTTTTTAACCAATCCTATGTATCCAATAAATTATTTTGTTTCATTGGTTAAACATTTAGGTCATTTTCGTCCTCCCTAGGATTATTTTCTTCCAATTAGGGTTTTTAACCAATCTTGTGCATCCACTTAGTGATTTTGTGTCATTGATTGAACATTTAGCTCATTTTCTTCCTCCCAAGGCTTATTCTCGTCCAATTAGGGTTTTTAACCAATCTTGTGCATCCAATAAGTACATTTGTGTCATTGGTTGAACATTTAGGTCATTGTCGTCCTCCCAAGGCTTATTTTCGTCCAATTAGGGGTTTTAACCAATCTTGGGCATCGAATAAGTGATATTGTGTCATTGGTTGAACATTTAG
Source organism: Cicer chorassanicum (assembly GCA_037974735.1). Taxonomy (NCBI): domain Eukaryota; kingdom Viridiplantae; phylum Streptophyta; class Magnoliopsida; order Fabales; family Fabaceae; genus Cicer; species Cicer chorassanicum. The sequence goes on from JBBPBP010000764.1 coordinate 86,642, forward strand.
GTCATTTTCGTCAGCCCAAGGCTTATTCTCGTCCAATTAGGGTTTTTAACCAATCCTATGTATCCAATAAATTATTTTGTTTCATTGGTTAAACATTTAGGTCATTTTCGTCCTCCCTAGGATTATTTTCTTCCAATTAGGGTTTTTAACCAATCTTGTGCATCCAATTAGTGATTTTGTGTCATTGATTGAACATTTAGCTCATTTTCTTCCTCCCAAGGCTTATTCTCGTCCAATTAGGGTTTTTAACCAATCTTGTGCATCCAATAAGTACATTTGTGTCATTGGTTGAATATTTAGGTCATTGTCGTCCTCCCAAGGCTTATTTTCGTCCAATTAGGGTTTTTAACCAATCTTGTGCATCGAATAAGTGATATTATGTCATTGGTTGAACATTTAGGTCATTTTCGTCTTCCCTAGGCTTATTCTCATCCAATTAGGGATTTTAACCAATCTTGTGCATCCAATAAGTGATTTTGTGTCATTGGTTGAACATTTAGGTCATTTTCGTCCTCCAATGGCTTATTCTCGTCCAATTAGGGTTTTTAACCAATCTTGTGCATCCAATAAGTGATTTTGTGTCATTGGTTGAACATTTAGGTCATTTTCCTCCTCCCAAGGCTTATTCTCGTCCAATTAGGGTTTTTAACCAATCTTGTGCATCCAATAAGTGATTTTGTGTCATTGGTTGAACATTTAGGTCATTTTCATCCTCCCAAGGCTTATTCTCGTCCAATTAGGGTTTTTAACCAATCTTGTGCATCCAATAAGTAATTTTGTGCCATTGGTTGAACATTTAGGTCATTTTCGTCCTCCCAAGGCTTATTCTCGTCCAATTAGGGTTTTTAACCAATCTTGTGCATCCAATAAGTGATTTTGTGTCATTGGTTGAACATTTAGGTCATTTTCGTCCTCCCTAAGCTTATTTTCGTCCAATTAGGGTTTTTAACCAGTCTTGTGCATCCAATAAGTGATTTTGTGTCATTGGTTGAACATTTAGGTCACTTTCGTCCTCCCAAGGCTTATTCTCGTCTAATTAGGGTTTTTAACCAATCTTGTGCATCCAATAAGTAAATTTGTGTCATTGGTTGAACATTTAGGTCATTTTCGTCCTCCCAAGGCTTATTCTTGTCCAATTAGGGTTTTTAACCAATCTTGTGCATCCAATAAGTACATGTGTGTCATTGGTTGAACATTTAGGTCATTTTCGTCCTTCCTAGGCTTATTCTCGTCCAATTAGGGTTTTTAACCAATTTTGTGCATCCAATAAGTACATTTGTGTCATTGGTTGAACATTTAGGTCATTTTCGTCCTCCCAAGGCTTATTCTCGTCCAATTAGGGTTTTTAACCAATCTTGTGCATCCAATAAGTGATTTTGTGTCATTGGTTGAACATTTAGGTCATTTTCGTCCTCCCAAGGCTTATTCTCGTCCAATTAGGGATTTTAACGTATCTTGTGCATCCAATAAGTACATTTGTGTCATTGGTTGAACATTTAGGTCATTTTCGTCCTCCCTAGGCTTATTCTCGTCCAATTAGGGTTTTTAACCAATCTTGTGCATCCAATAAGTGATTTTGTGTCATTGGTTGAACATTTAGGTCATTTTCGTCCTCCCAAGGCTTATTCTCGTCCAATTAGGGTTTTTAACCAATCTTGTGCATCCAATAAGTGATATTGTGTCATTGGTTGAACATTTAGGTCATTTTCGTCCTCCCTAGGCTTATTCTCGTCCAAATAGGGATTTTAATCAATCTTGTGCATCCATTAAGTGATTTTGTGTCATTGGTTGAACATTTAGGTCATTTTCGTCCTCTACAGGCTTATTCTCGTCCAATTAGGGTTTTTAACCAATCTTGTGCATCCAATAAGTGATTTTGTGTCATTGGTTGAACATTTAGGTCATTTTCGTCATCCCAAGGCTTATTCTCGTCCAATTAGGGTTTTTAACCAATCTTAAACATCCAATAAAGTATTTTGTGCCATTGGTTGAACATTTAGGTCATTTTCGACCTCCCTAGGCTTATTCTCGTCCAATTAGGGTTTTTAACCAATCTTGTGCATCCAATAAGTACATTTGTGTCATTGGTTGAACATTTAGGTCATTTTCTTCCTCCCAAGGTTTATTCTCGTCCAATTAGGGTTTTTAACCAATCTTGTGCATCCAATAAGTACATTTGTGTCATTGGTTGAACATTTAAGTCATTTCTGTCCTCCCAAGGCTTATTCTCGTCCAATTAGAGTTTTTAACCAATCTTGTGCATCCAATAAGTGATTTTGTGCCATTTGTTGAACATTTAGGTCATTTTCGTCCTCCCATGGCTTATTCTCGTCCAATTAGGGTTTTTAACCATTCTTGTGCATCCAATAAGTGATTTTGTGTCATTGGTTGAACATTTAGGTCATTTTCGTCCTCCCTTGGCTTATTCTCATCAAATTAAGGTTTTTAACCAATCTTGTGCATCAAATAAGTACATTTGTGTCATTGGTTGAACATTTAGGTCATTTTCGTCCTCCCTAGGCTTATTCTCGTCCAATTAGGGTTTTTAACCAATCTTGTGCATCCAATAAGTGATTTTGTGTCATTGGTTGAACATTTAGGTCATTTTCGTCCTCCCAAGGCTTATTCTCGTCCAATTAGGGTTTTTAACCAATCTTATGCATCCAATACGTACATTTTTGTCATTGGTTGAACATTTAGGTCATTTTCGTCCTCCCTAGGCTTATTCTCGTCCAATTAGGGTTTTTAACCAATCTTGTGCATCCAATAAGTGATTTTGTGTCATTGGTTGAACATTTAGGTCATTTTCGTCCTCCCAAGGCTTATTCTCGTCCAATTAGGGTTTTTAACCAATCTTGTGCAACATATAAGTACATTTGTGTCATTGGTTGAACATTTAGGTCATTTTCGTCCTCCCTAGGCTTATTCTCGTCCAATTAGGGTTTTTAACCAATCTTGTGCATCCAATAAGTACATTTGTGTCATTGGTTGAACATTTAGGTTATTTTCGCCCTCCCTAGGCTTATTCTCGTCCAATTAGGGTTTTTATCCAATCTTGTGCATCGAATAAGTGATTTTGTGTCATGGGTTGAACATTTAGGTCATTTTCGTCCTCCCAAGGCTTATTCTCGTCCAATTAGGGTTTTTAACCAATCTTGTGCATCCAATAAGTGATTTTGTTTCATTGGTTGAACATTTAGGTCATTTTCGTCCTCCCAAGGCTTATTCTCGTCCATATAGGGTTTTTAACCAATCTTGTGCATTAAATAAGTGATTTTGTGTCATTGGTTGAACATTTAAGTCATTTTCGTTCTCCCAAGGCTTATTCTTTGCCAACTAGGGTTTTTAACCAATCTTGTGCATCCAATAAGTGATTTTGTGTCATTGATTGAACATTTAGGTCATTTTCGTCCTCCCAAGGCTTATTCTCGTCCAATTAGGGTTTTTAACCAATCTTGTGCATCCAATAAGTGATTTTGTGTCATTGGTTGAACATTTAGGTCATTTTCGTCCTCCCAAGGCTTATTCTCGTCCAATTAGGGTTTTTAACCAATCTTCTGCATCCAATAAGTAAATTTGTGTCATTGGTTGAACATTTAGGTCATTTTCGTCCTCCCAAGGCTTATTCTCGTCCAATTAGGGTTTTTAACCAATCTTGTGCATCCAATAAGTGATTTTGTGTCATTGGTTGAACATGTAGGTCATTTTCGTCCTCCCAAGGCTTATTCTCGTCCAATTAGGATTTTTAATCAATCTTGTGCATCCAATAAGTGATTTTGTGTCATTGGTTGAACATTTAGGTCATTTACGTCCTCCCAAGGCTTATTCTCGTCCAATTAGGGTGTTTAACCAATCTTGTGCATCCAATAAGTGATTTTGTGTCATTGGTTGAACATTTAGGTCATTTTCGTCCTCCCAAGGCTTATTCTCGTCCAATTAGGGTTTTTAACCAATCTTGTGCATCTAATAAGTGATTTTGTGTCATTGGTTGAACATTTAGGTTATTTTCGTCCTCCAGGGACTTATTCTCGTCCAATTAGGGTTTTTAACCAATCTTGTGCATCAAATAAGTGATTTTGTGTCAATTGTTGAACATTTAGGTCATTTTCATCCTCCCTAGGCTTATTCTCGTCCAATTAGGGTTTTGTGCATCCAATAAGTACATTTGTGTCTTTGGTTGAACATTTAGGTCATTTTCGTCCTCCCAAGGCTAATTCTCGTCCAATTACGGTTTTTAACCAATCTTGTGCATCCAATAAGTGATTTTGTGTCATTGGTTGAACATTTCGGTCATTTTCGTCCTCCAAAGGCTTATTCTCGTCCAATTAGGGTTTTTAACCAATCTTGTGCATCCAATAAGTGATTTTGTGTCATTGGTTGAACATTTAGGTCATTTTCGTCCTCCCAAGGCTTATTCTCGTCCAATTAGGGTTTTTAACCAATCTTGTGCATCTAATAAGTGATTTTGTGTCATTGGTTGAACATTTAGGTTATTTTCGTCCTCCAGGGACTTATTCTCGTCCAATTAGGGTTTTTAACCAATCTTGTGCATCCAATAAGTGATTTTGTGTCATTAGTTGAACATTTAGGTCATTTTCGTCCTCCCCAGGCTTATTCTCGTCCAATTAGGGTTTTTAACCAATCTTGTGCATCCAATAAGTACATTTGTGTCATTGGTTGAACATTTAGGTCATTTTCGTCCTCTCAAGGCTTATTCTCGTCCAATTAGGGTTTTTCACCAATCTTGTGCATCCAATAAGTACATTTGTGTCATTGGTTGAACATTTAGGTCATTTTCGTCCTCCCAAGGCTTATTCTCGTCCAATTAGGGTTTTTAACCAATCTTGTGCATCCAATAAGTGATTTTGTGTCATTGGTTGAACATTTAGGTCATTTTCGTCCTCCCAAGGCTTATTCTCGTCCAATTACGGTTATTATTCAATTTTGTGCATCCAATAAGTACATTTGTGTCATTGGTTGAACATTTAGGTCATTTTTGTCCTCCCAAGGCTTATTCTCGTCCAATTAGGGTTTTTAACCAATCTTGTGCATCCAATAAGTACATTTGTGTCATTGGTTGAACATTTAGGTCATTTTCGTCCTCCCAAGGCTTATTCTCGTCCAATTAGGGTTTTTAACCAATATTGTGCATCCAATAAGTGATTTTGTGTCATTGGTTGAACATTTAGGTCATTTTCGTCCTCCCTATGCATTTTCTTGTCCAATTAGTGTTTTTAACCAATCTTGTGCATCCAATAAGTACATTTGTGTCATTGGTTGAACATTTAGGTCATTTTCGTCCTCCCAAGGCTTATTCTCGTCCAATTAGGGTTTTTAACCAATCTTGTGCATCCAATAAGTGATTTTGTGTCATTGGTTGAACATTTAGGTCATTTTCGTCCTCCCAAGGTTTATTCTCGTCCAATTACGGATTTTAACCAATCTTGTGCATACAATAAGTGATTTTGTGTCATTGGTTGAACATTTAGGTCATTTTCGTCCTCCCTAGGCTTTTTCTCGTCCAGTTAGGGTTTTTAACCAATCTTGTGCATCCAATAAGTAATTTTGTGTCATTGGTTGAACATTTAGGTCATTTTCGTCCTCCCTAGGCTTATTCTCGTCCAATTAGGGTTTTTAACCAATCTTGTGCATCCAATAAGTGCTTTTGTGTCATTGGTTGAACATTTAGGTCATTTTCGTCATCCCAAGGCTTATTCTCGTCCAATTAGGGTTTTTAACCAATCTTGTGCATCCAATAAGTGATTTTGTGTCATTGGTTGAACATTTAGGTCATTTTCGTCCTCCCAAGGCTTATTCTCGTCCAATTAGGGTTTTTAACCAATCTTGTGCATCCAATAAGTGATTTTGTTTCATTGGTTGAACATTTGGGTCATTTTCGTTCTCCCTAAGCTTATTCTCGTTCAATTAGGGTTTTTAACCAATCTTGTGCATCCAATAAGTGATTTTGTGTCATTGTTTGAACATTTAGGTTATTTTCGTCCTCCCAAGGCTTATTCTCGTCCAATTAGGGTTTTTAACCAATCTTGTGCATCCAATAAGTAAATTTATGTCATTGGTTGAACATTTAGGTCATTTTCGTCCTCCCAAGGCTTATTCTCGTCCAATTAGGGTTTTTAACCAATCTTGTGCATCCAATAAGTGATTTTGTGTCATTGGTTGAACATTTAGGTCATTTTCGTCCTCCCAAGGCTTATTCTCGTCCAATTAGGGTTTTTATTCAATTTTGTGCATCCAATAAGTACATTTGCGTCATTGGTTGAACATTTAGGTCATTTTTGTCCTCCCAAGGCTTATTCTCGTCCAATTAGGGTTTTTAACCAATCTTGTGCATCCAATAAGTACATTTGTGTCATTGGTTGAACATTTAGGTCATTTTCGTCCTCCCAAGGCTTATTCTCGTCCAATTAGGGTTATTAACCAATCTTGTGCATCCAATAAGTGATTTTGTGTCATTGGTTGAACATTTAGGTCATTTTCGTCCTCCCAAGGCTTATTCTCGTCCAATTAGGGTTTTTAACCAATCTTGTGCATCCAATAAGTGATTTTGTGTCATTGGTTGAACATTTAGGTCATTTTCGTCCTCCTAAGGATTATTCTCGTCGAATTAGGGTTTCTAACCAATCTTGTGCATCCAATAAGTGATTTTGTGTCATTGGTTGAACATTTAGGTCATTTTCGTCCTCCCAAGGCTTATTCTCGTCCAATTAGGGTTTTTAACCAATCTTGTGCATCCAATAAGTGATTTTGTGTCATTGGTTGAACATTTAGGTCATTTTCGTTTTCCCTAGGCTTATTCTCGTCCAATTAGGGTTTTTAACCAATCTTGTGCATCCAATAAGTGATTTTGTGTCATTGGTTGAACATTTAGGTCATTTTCGTCCTCCCAAGGCTTATTCTCGTCCAATTAGGGTTTTTAACCAATCTTGTGCATCCAATAAGTGATTTTGTGTCATTGGTTGAACATTTAGGTCATTTTCGTCCTCCCAAGGCTTATTCTCGTTCAATTAGGGTTTTTAACCAATCTTGTTCATCCAATAATTGATTTTGTGTCATTGGTTGAACATTTAGGTCATTTTCGTCGTCCCTAGGCTTATTCTGGTCCAATTAGGGTTTTTAACCAATCTTGTGCATCCAATAAGTGATTTTGGGTCATTGGTTGAACATTTAGGTCAATTTCGTCCTCCCTAGGCTTATTCTCGTCCAATTAGGGTTTTTAACCAATCTTGTGCATCCAATAAGTGATTTTGTGTCATTGGTTGAACATTTAGGTCATTTTCGTCCTCCCAAGGCTTATTCTCGTCCAATTAGGGTTTTTAACCAATCTTGTGCATCCAATAAGTGATTTTGTGTCATTGGTTGAACATTTAGGTCATTTTCGTACTCCCAAGGCTTAGCCTCGTCATATTAGGGATTTTAACCAATCTTGTGCATACAATAAGTGATTTTGTGTCATTGGTTGAACATTTAGGTCATTTTCGTCCTTCCTAGGCTTATTCTCGTCCAATTAGGGTTTTTAACCAATCTTGTGCATCCAATAAGTACATTTGTGTCATTGGTTTAACATTTAGGTCATTTTCGTCCTCCTAAGGCTTATTCTCGTCCAATTAGGGTTTTTAACCAATCTTGTGCATCCAATAAGTGATTTTGTGTCATTGGTTGAACATTTAGGTCATTTTCGTCCTCCCAAGGCTTATTCTCGTCCAATTAGGGTTTTTAACCAATCTTGTGCATCCAATAAGTGATTTTGTGCCATTGGTTGAACATTTAGGTCATTTTCGTCCTCCCAAGCCTTATTCTCATCCAATTAGGGTTTTTAATCAATCTTGTGCATCCAATAAGTACATTTGTGTTATTGGTTGAACATTTAGGTCATTATCCTCCTCCCAAGGCTTATTCTCGTCCAATTAGGGTTTTTAACCAATCTTGTGCATCCAATAAGTGATTTTGTGTCATTGGTTGAACATTTAGGCAATTTTCGTCCTCCCAAGGCTTATTCTCGTCCAATTAGGGTTTTTAACCAATCTTGTGCATCCAATAAGTGATTTTGTGTCATTGGTTGAACATTTAGGTCATTTTCGTCCTCCCAAGGCTTATTCTCGTCCAATTAGGGTTTTTAACCAATCTTGTGCATCCAATAAGTGATTTTGTGTCATTGGTTGAACATTTAGGTCATTTTCGTCCTCCCAAGGCTTATTCTCGTCCAATTAGGGTTTTTAACAAATCTTGTGCATCCAATACGTACATTTGTGACATTGGTTGAACATTTAGGTCATTTTCGTCCTCCCAAGGCTTATTCTCGTCCAATTAGGGTTTTTAACCAATCTTGTGCATCCAATAAGTGATTTTGTGTCATTGGTTGAACATTTAGGTCATTTTCGTCCTCCCAAGGCTTATTCTCGTCCAATTAGGGTTTTTAACCAATCTTGTCCATCCAATAAGTTCGTTTGTGTCATTGGTTGAAGATTTAGGTCATTTTCGTCCTCCCAAGGCTTATTCTCGTCCAATTAGGGTTTTTAACCAATCTTGTGCATCCAATAAGTGATTTTGTGTCATTGGTTGAACATTTAGGTCATTTTCGTCCTCCCAAGGCTTAGCCTCGTCCAACTAGGGTTTTTAACCAATCTTGTGCATCCAATAAGTGATTTTGTGTCATTGGTTGAACATATAGGTCATTTTCGTCATCCCAAGGCTTATTCTCGTCCAATTAGGGTTTTTAACCAATCTTGTGCATCCAATAAGTGATTTTGTGTCATTGGTTGAACATTTAGGTCATTTTCGTCCTCCCAAGGCTTATTCTCGTCCAATTAGGGTTTTTAACCAATCTTGTGCATCCAATAAGTGATTTTGTGTCATTGGTTGAACATTTAGGTCATTTTCGTCCTCCCTAGTCTTTTTCTCATCCAATTAGGGTTTTTAACCAATCTTGTGGATCCGATAAGTACATTTGTGTCATTGGTTGAACATTTAGGTCATTTTCGTCCTCCGAAGGCTTATTCTCGTCCAATTAGGGTTTTTAACCAATCTTGTGCATCCAATAAGTGATTTTGTGTCATTGGTTGAACATTTAGGTCATTTTCGTCCTCCCAAGGCTTATTCTCGTCCAATTAGGATTTTTAACTATTCTTGTGCATCGAATAAGTACATTTGTGTCATTGGTTGAACATTTAGGTCATTTTCATTCTCCCAAGGCTTATTCTCGTCCAACTAGGGTTTTTAACCAATCTTGTGTATCCAATAAGTGATTTAGTGTCATTGGTTGAACATTTAGGTCATTTTCGTCCTCCCAAGGCTTATTCTCGTCCAATTAGGGTTTTTAACCAATCTTGTGCATCCAATAAGTGATTTTGTGTCATTGGTTGAACATTTAGGTCATTTTCGTCCTCCCAAGGCTTATTCTCGTCCAATTAGGGTTTTTAACCAATCTTGTGCATCCAATAAGTACATTTGTGTCATTGGTTGAACATTTCGGTCATTTTCCTCCTCCCTAGGCTTATTCTTGTCCAATTAGGATATTTAACCAATCTTGTGCATCCAATAAGTGATTTTGTGTCATTGGTTGAACATTTATGAACATTTAGGTCATTTTCGTCCTCCCAATGCTTATTCTCGTCCAATTAGGGTTTTTAACCAATGTTGTGCATCCAATAAGTGATTTTGTTTCATTGGTTGAACATTTCGGTCATTTTCATCCTCCCAAGACTTATTCTCGTCCAATTAGGGTTTTTAACCAATGTTGTGCATCCAATAAGTGATTTTGTGTCATTGGTTGAACATTTAGGTCATTTTCGTCCTCCCAAGGCTTATTCTCGTCCAATTAGGGTTTTTAACCAATCTTGTGCATCCAATAAGTGATTTTGTGTCATTGGTTGAACATTTAGGTCATTTTCGTCCTCCCAAGGCTTATTCTCGTCCAATTAGGGTTTTTAACCAATCTTGTGCATCCAATAAGTACATTTGTGTCAGTGGTTGAATATTTAGGTCATTTTCGTCCTCCCAAGGCTTATTCTCGTCCAATTAGGGTTTTTAACCAATCTTGTGCATCCAATAAGTGATTTTGTGTCATTGGTTGAACATTTAGGTCATTTTCGTCCTCCCAAGGCTTATTCTCGTCCAATTAGGGTTTTTAACCAATCTTGTACATCAAATAAGTGATTTTGTGTCATTTTTTGAACATTTAGGTCATTTTCGTCCTCCCAAGGCTTATTCTCGTCCAATTAGGGTTTTTAACCAATCTTGTGCATCCAATAAGTACATTTGTGTCATTGGTTGAACATTTAGGTCATTTTCGTCCTCCCTAGGATTTTTCTCGTCCAATTAGGGTTTTTAACCAATCTTGTGCATCCAATAAGTGATTTTGTGTCATTGGTTGAACATTTAGGTCATTTTCGTCCTCCCAAGGCTTATTCTCGTCCAATTAGGGTTTTTAACCAATCTTGTGCATCCAATAAGTGATTTTGTGTCATTGGTTGAACATTTAGGTCATTTTCGTCCTCCCAAGGCTTATTCTCGTCCAATTAGGGTTTTTAACCAATCTTGTGCATCCAATAAATGATTTTGTGTCATTGGTTGAACATTTATGTCATTTTTGTCCTCCCAAGGCTTATTCTCGTCCAATTAGGGTTTTGAACCAATCTTGTGCATCCAATAAGTACATTTGTGTCATGGGTTAATCATTTAAGTCATTTTCGTCCTCCCAAGGCTTATTCTCGTCCAATTAGGGTTTTTAACCAATCTTTTGCATCCAATAAGTACATTTGTGTCATTGGTTGAACATTTAGGTCATTTTCGTCCTCCCAAGGCTTATTCTCGTCCAATTAGGGTTTTTAACCAATCTTGTGCATCCAATAAGTGATTTTGTGTCATTGGTTGAACATTTAGGTCATTTTCGTCCTCCCAAGGCTTATTCTCGTCCAATTAGGGTTTTTAACCAATCTTGTGCATCCAATAAGTGATTTTGTGTCATTGGTTGAACATTTAGGTCATTTTCATCCTCTTAAGGCTTATTCTCGTCCAATTAAGGTTTTTAACCAATCTTGTGAATCCAATAAGTACATTTGTGTCATTGGTTGAACATTTAGGTGATTTTCGTCCTCCCTAGGCTTATTGTCGTCCAATTAGGGTTTTTAACCAATCTTGTGCATCCAATAAGTGATTTTGTGTCATTGGTTGAAAATTTAGGTGATTTCTCCCAAGGCTTATTCTCGTCCAATTAGGGTTTTTAACCAATCTTGTGCATCCAATAAGTGATTTTGTGTCATTGGTTGAACATTTAGGTCATTTTCGTCCTCCCAAGGCTTATTCTCGTCCAATTAGGGTTTTTAACCAATCTTGTGCATCCAATAAGTGATTTTGTGTCATTTTTTGAACATTTAGGTCATTTTCGACCTCCCAAGGCTTATTCTCGTCCAATTAGGGTTTTAAACAAATCTTGTGCATCCAATAAGTACTTTTGTGTCATTGGTTAAAAATTTAGGTCATTTTCGTCCTCCCAAGGATTATTCTCGTCCAATTAGGGTTTTTAACCAATCTTGTGCATCCAATAAGTGATTTTGTGTCATTGGTTGAACATTTAGGTCATTTTCGTCCTCCCAAGGCTTATTCTCGTCCAATTAGGGTTATTAACCAATCTTGTGCATCCAATAAGTGATTTTGTGTCATTGGTTGAACATTTAAGTCATTTTCGTCAGCCCAAGGCTTATTCTCCTCCAATTAGGGTTTTTAAGCAATCCTATGTATCCAATAAGTTATTTTGTTTCATTGGTTAAACATTTAGGTCATTTTTGTCCTCCCTAGGATTATTCTCTTCCAATTAGGGTTTTTAACCAATCTTGTGCATCCAATAAGTGATTTTGTGTCATTGGTTGAACATTTAGGTCATTTTCGTCCTCCCAAGGCTTATTCTCGTCCAATTAGGGTTTTTAACCAATCTTGTGCATCCAAAAAGTGATTTTGTGTCATTGGTTGAACATTTAGGTCATTTTCGTCAGCCCAAGGGTTATTCCCGTTCAATTAGGGTTTTTAACCCATATTGTGCATCCTATAATTGATTTTGTGTCATTGGTTGAACATTTAGGTCATTTTCGTCCTCTGTAGGCTTATTCTCACCCAATTAGGGTTTTTAACCAATCCTGTGTATCCAATAAGTTATTTTTTGTCATTGGTTGAACATTTACGTCATTTTCGTCCTCCCTAGGCTTATTCTCATCCAATTAGAGTTTTTCACCAATCTTGTGCATCCAACAAGTGATTTTGTGCCATTGGTTGAACATTTAGGTCATTTTCGTCCTACCAAGGCTTATTCTCGTCCAATTAGGGTTTTTAACCAATCTTGTGCATCCAATAAGTGATTTTGTGTCATTGGTTGAACATTTAGGTCATTTTCGTCCTCCAATGGCTTATTCTCGTCCAATTAGG
>JBBPBP010000765.1:0-28201 GCA_037974735.1 Cicer chorassanicum
GTCATTTTCGTCTTCCCTAGGCTTATTCTCATCCAATTAGGGATTTTAACCAATCTTGTGCATCCAATAAGTGATTTTGTGTCATTGGTTGAACATTTAGGTCATTTTCGTCCTCCAATGGCTTATTCTCGTCCAATTAGGGTTTTTAACCAATCTTGTGCATCCAATAAGTGATTTTGTGTCATTGGTGTAACATTTAGGTCATTTTCGTCCTCCCAAGGCTTATTCTCGTCCAATTAGGGTTATTAACCAATCTTGTGCATCCAATAAGTGATTTTGTGTCATTGGTTGAACATTTAGGTCATTTTCGTCAGCCCAAGGCTTATTCTCCTCCAATTAGGGTTTTTAACCAATCCTATGTATCCAATAAGTTATTTTGTTTCATTGCTTAAACATTTAGGTCATTTTTGTCCTCCTTAGGATTATTCTCTTCCAATTAGGGTTTTTAACCAATCTTGTGCATCCAATAAGTGATTTTGTGTCATTGGTTGAACATTTAGCTCATTTTCTTCTTCCCAAGGCTTGTTCTCGTCCAATTAGGGTTTTTAACCAATTTTGTGCATCCAATAAGTACATTTGTTTCATTATTTGAACATTTAAGTCATTTTCGTACTCCCAAGGCCTTTTCTCGTCCAATTAAGGTTTTTAACCAATCTTGTGCATCCAATAAGTGATTTTGTGCCATTGGTTGAACATTTAGGTCATTTTCGTCCACCCTAGGCTTATTCTCATCCAATTAGGGTTTTTAACCAATCTTGTGCATCCAACAAGTGATTTTGTGTCATTGGTTGAACATTTAGGTCATTTTCGTCCTCCCAAGGCTTATTTTCGTCCAATTAGGGTTTTTAAACAATCTTGTGCATCCAATAAGTGATTTTGTGTCATTGGTTGAACATTTAGGTCATTTTCGTCCTCCAATGGCTTATTCTCGTCCAATTAGGGTTTTTAACCAATCTTGTGCATCCAATAAGTGATTTTGTGTCATTGGTTGAACATTTAGGTCATTGTCGTCCTCCCAAGGTTTATTTTCGTCCAATTAGGGTTTTTAACCAATCTTGTGCATCGAATAAGTGATATTGTGTCATTGGTTGAACATTTAGGTCATTTTCGTCCTCCCAAGGCTTATTCTCGCCCAATTAGGGTTTTTAACCAATCTTGTCCATCCAATAAGTGATTTTGTGTCATTGGTTGAACATTTAGGTCATTTTCGTCCTCCCAAGGCTTATTCTCGTCCAATTAGGGTTTTTAACCAATCTTGTGCATCCAATAAGTTATTTTGTGTCATTGGTTTAACATTTAGGTCATTTTCCTCCTCCCAAGGCTTATTCTCGTCCTATTAGGGTTTTTAACCAATCTTGTGCATCCAATAAGTACATTTGTGTCATTGGTTGAACATTTAGGTCATTGTCGTCCTCCCAAGGCTTATTTTCGTCCAATTAGGGTTTTTAACCAATCTTGTGCATCGAATAAGTGATATTGTGTCATTGGTTGAACATTTAGGTCATTTTCGTCCTCCCAAGGCTTATTCTAGCGCAATTAGGGTTTTTAACCAATCTTGTCCATCCAATAAGTGATTTTGTGTCATTGGTTGAACATTTAGGTCATTTTCGTCCTCCCAAGGCTTATTCTCGTCCAATTAGGGTTTTTAACCAATCTTGTGCATCCAATAAGTGATTTTGTGTCATTGGTTCAAAATTTAGGTCATTTTCGTTTTCCCAAGGCTTATTCTCGTCCAATTAGGGTTTTTAACCAATCTTGTGCATCAAATAAGTGATTTTGTGTCATTGGTTGAACATTTAGGTCATTTTCGTCCTCCCAAGGCTTATTCTCGTCCAATTAGGGTTTTTAACCAATCTTGTGCATCCAATAAGAGATTTTGTGTCATTGGTTGAACATGTAGGTCATTTTCGTCCTCCCAAGGCTTATTCTCTTCCAATTAGGGTTTTTAACCAATCTTGTGCATCCAATAAGTTATTTTGTGTCATTGGTTTAACATTTAGGTCATTTTCCTCCTCCCAAGGCTTATTCTCGTCCTATTAGGGTTTTTAACCAATCCTGTGCATCCAATAAGTGATTTTGTGTCATTCGTTGAACATTTAGGTAATTTTCGTCCTCCCTAGGCTTATTCTCATCCGATTAGGGTTTTTAACTAATCTTGTGCATCCAACAAGTCATTTTCTGCCATTGGTTGAACATTTAGGCCATTTTCGTCCTACCAAGGCTTATTCTCGTCCAATTAGGGTTTTTAACCAATCTTGTGCATCCAATAAGTGATTTTGTGTCATTGGTTGAACATTTAGGTCATTTTCGTCCTCCAATGGCTTATTCTCGTCCAATTAGGGTTTTTAACCAATCTTGTGCATCCAATAAGTGATTTTGTGTCATTGGTTGAACAGTTAGGTCATCTTCGTCCTCCCAAGGCTTATTCTCGTCCAATTAGGGTTATTAACCAATCTTGTGCATCCAATAAGTGATTTTGTGTCATTGGTTCAACATTTAGGTCATTTTCGTCAGCCCAAGGCTTATTCTCCCCCAATAAGGGTTTTTCAGCAATCCTATGTATCCAATAAGTTATTTTGTTTCATTGGTTAAACATTTAGGTCATTTTTGTCCTCCCTAGGATTATTCTCTTCCAATTAGGGTTTTTAACCAATCTTGTGCATCCAATAAGTGATTTTGTGTCATTGGTTGAACATTTAGCTCATTTTCTTCCTCCCAAGGCTTGTTCTCGTCCAATTAGGGTTTTTAACCAATCTTGTGCATCCAATAAGTACATTTGTTTAATTATTTGAACATTTAAGTCATTTTCGTACTCCCAAGGCCTTTTCTCGTCCAATTAAGGTTTTTAACCAATCTTGTGCATCCAATAAGTGATTTTGTGCCATTGGTTGAACATTTAGGTCATTTTCGTCCTCCAATGGCTTATTCTCATCCAATTAGGGTTTTTAACCAATCTTGTGTATCCAATAAGTTATTTTGTGTCATTGGTTGAACATTTACGTCATTTTCGTCCACCCTAGGCTTATTCTCATCCAATTAGGGTTTTTAACCAATCTTGTGCATCCAACAACTGATTTTGTGTCATTGGTTGAACATTTAGGTCATTTTCGTCCTCCCAAGGCTTATTTTCGTCCAATTAGGGTTTTTAACCAATCTTGTGCATCCAATAAGTGATTTTGTGTCATTGGTTGAACATTTAGGTCATTTTCGTCCTCCAATGGCTTATTCTCGTCCAATTAGGGTTTTTAACCAATCTTGTACATCCAATAAGTGATTTTGTGTCATTGGTTGAACATTTAGGTCATTTTCGTCCTCCCAAGGCTTATTCTCGTCCAATTAGGGTTTTTAACCAATCTTGTGCATCGAATAAGTGATTTTGTGTCATTGGTTGAACATTTAGGTCATTTTCGTCAGCCCAAGGCTTATTCTCGTCCAATTAAAGTTTTTAACCAATCCTATGTATCCAATAAATTATTTTGTTTCATTGGTTAAACATTTAGGTCATTTTCTTCCTCCCTAGGATTATTTTCTTGCAATTAGGGTTTTTAACCAATCTTGTGCATCCAATAAGTGATTTTGTGTCATTGGTTGAACATTTAGCTCATTTTCTTCCTCCCAAGGCTTATTCTCGTCCAATTAGGGTTTTTAACCAATCTTGTGCTTCCAATAAGTACATTTGAGTCATTGGTTGAACATTTAGGTCATTGTCGTCCTCCCAAGGCTTATTTTCGTCCAATTAGGGTTTTTAACCAATCTTGTGCATCGAATAAGTGATATTGTGTCATTGGTTGAACATTTAGGTCATTTTCGTCCTCCCAAGGCTTATTCTCGCCCAATTAGGGTTTTTAACCAATCTTGTCCATCCAATAAGTGATTTTGTGTCATTGGTTGAACATTTAGGTCATTTTCGTCCTACCAAGGCTTATTCTCGTCCAATTAGGGTTTTTAACCAATCTTGTGCATCCAATAAGTGATTTTGTGTCATTGGTTGAACATTTAGGTCATTTTTGTCCTCCAATGGCTTATTCTCGTCCAATTAGGGTTTTTAACCAATCATGTGCGTCCAATAAGTGATTTTGTGTCATTGGTTGAACATTTAGGTCATTTTCGTCCTCCCAAGGCTTATTCTCGTCCAATTAGGGTTTTTAACCAATCTTGTGCATCCAATAAGTGATTTTGTGTCATTGGTTGAACATTTAGGTCATTTTCGTCAGCCCAAGGCTTATTCTCGTCCAATTAGGGTTTTTAACCAATCCTATGTATCCAATAAATTATTTTGTTTCATTGGTTAAAAATTTAGGTCATTTTCGTCCTCCCTAGGATTATTTTCTTCCAATTAGGGTTTTTAACCAATCCTGTGCATCCAATTAGTGATTTTGTGTCATTGGTTGAACATTTAGCTCATTTTCTTCCTCCCAAGGCTTATTCTCGTCCAATTAGGGTTTTTAACCAATCTTGTGCATCCAATAAGTACATTTGTGTCATTGGTTGAACATTTAGGTCATTGTCGTCCTCCAAAGGCTTATTTTCGTCCAATTAGGGTTTTTAACCAATCTTGTGCATCGAATAAGTGATATTGTGTCATTGGTTGAACATTTAGGTCATTTTCGTCAGCCCAAGGCTTATTCTCGTCCAATTAGGGTTTTTAACCAATCCTATGTATCCAATAAATTATTTTGTTTCATTGGTTAAACATTTAGGTCATTTTCGTCCTCCCTAGGATTATTTTCTTCCAATTAGGGTTTTTAACCAATCTTGTGCATCCAATTAGTGATTTTGTGTCATTGATTGAACATTTAGCTCATTTTCTTCCTCCCAAGGCTTATTCTCGTCCAATTAGGGTTTTTAACCAATCTTGTGCATCCAATAAGTACATTTGTGTCATTGGTTGAATATTTAGGTCATTGTCGTCCTCCCAAGGCTTATTTTCGTCCAATTAGGGTTTTTAACCAATCTTGTGCATCGAATAAGTGATATTATGTCATTGGTTGAACATTTAGGTCATTTTCGTCTTCCCTAGGCTTATTCTCATCCAATTAGGGATTTTAACCAATCTTGTGCATCCAATAAGTGATTTTGTGTCATTGGTTGAACATTTAGGTCATTTTCGTCCTCCAATGGCTTATTCTCGTCCAATTAGGGTTTTTAACCAATCTTGTGCATCCAATAAGTGATTTTATGTCATTGGTTGAATATTTAGGTCATTTTCGTCCTCCCAAGGCTTATTCTCGGCCAATTAGGGTTTTTAACTAATCTTGTGCATCCAATAAGTGATTTTGTGTCATTGGTTGAACATTTAGGTCATTTTCGTCCTCCAATGGCTTATTCTCGTCCAATTAGGGTTTTTAACCAATCTTGTGCCTCCAATAAGTGATTTTGTGTCATTGGTTGAACATTTAGCTCATTTTCTTCCTTTCAAGGCTTGTTCTCGTCTAATTAGGGTTTTTAACCAATCCTGTGTATCCAAAAAGTTATTTTGTGTCATTGGTTGAACATTTACGTCATTTTCGTCCTCCTTAGGTTTATTCTCATCCAATTAGGATTTTTAACCAATCTTGTGCATCCAATAAGTAATTTTGTGTAATTGGTTGGACATTTAGGTCATTTTCGTCCTCCAATGGCTTATTCTCGTCCAATTAGGGTTTTTAACCAATCTTGTGCATCCAATAAGTGATTTTGTGTCATTGGTTGAACATTTAGGTCATTTTCGTCCTCCCAAGGCTTATTCTCGTCCAATTAGGGTTTTTAACCAATCTTGTGCATCCAATAAGTGATTTTGTGTCATTGGTTGAACATTTAGGTCATTTTCGTCAGCCCAAGGCTTATTCTCCTCCAATTAGGGTTTTTAAGCAATCCCATGTATCCAATAAGTTATTTTGTTTCATTGGTTAAACATTTAGGTCATTTTTGTCCTCCTTAGGATTATTCTCTTCCAATTAGGGTTTTTAACCAATCTTGTGCATCCAATAAGTGATTTTGTGTCATTGGTTGAACATTTAGCTCATTTTCTTCTTCCCAAGGCTTGTTCTCGTCCAATTAGGGTTTTTAACCAATCTTGTGCATCCAATAAGTACATTTGTTTCATTATTTGAACATTTAAGTCATTTTCGTACTCCCAAGGCCTTTTCTCGTCCAATTAAGGTTTTTAACCAATCTTGTGCATCCAATAAGTGATTTTGTGCCATTGGTTGAACATTTAGGTCATTTTCGTCCTCCAATAGCTTATTCTCATCCAATTAGGGTTTTTAACCAATCTTGTGTATCCAATAAGTTATTTTGTGTCATTGGTTGAACATTTACGTCATTTTCGTCCACCCTAGGCTTATTCTCATCCAATTAGGGTTTTTAACCAATCTTGTGCATCCAACAAGTGATTTTGTGTCATTGGTTGAACATTTAGGTCATTTTCGTCCTCCCAGGGCTTATTTTAGTCCAATTAGGGTTTTTAAACAATCTTGTGCATCCAATAAGTGATTTTGTGTCATTGGTTGAACATTTAGGTCATTTTCGTCCTCCAATGGCTTATTCTCGTCCAATTAGGGTTTTTAACCAATCTTGTGCATCCAATAAGTGATTTTGTGTCATTGGTTGATTATTTAGGTCATTTTCGTCCTCCCAAGGCTTATTCTCGTCCAATTAGGGTTTTTAACCAATCTTGTGCATCCAATAAGTACTTTTGTGTCATTGGTTGAACATTTAGGTCATTTTCGTCCTCCCTAGGCTTATTCTCGTCCAATTAGGGGTTTTAACCAATCTTGTGCATCCAATAAGTGATTTTGTGTCATTGGTTGAACATTTAGGTCATTTTTGTCCTCCCAAGGCTTATTCTCGTCCAATTACGGTTTTTAACCAATCTTGTCCATCCAATAAGTGATTTTGTGTCATTGGTTGAACATTTAGGTCATTTTCGTCCTCCCAAGGCTTATTCTCGTCCAATTAGGGTTTTTAACCAATCTTGTGCATCCAATAAGTGATTTTGTGTCATTGGTTGAACATTTAGGTCATTTTTGTACTCCGTAGGCTTATTCTCGTCCAATTAGGGTTTTTAACCAATCTTGTGCATCCAATAAGTACACTTGTGTCATTGGTTGAACATTTAGGTCATTTTCGTCCTCCCAAGGCTTATTCTCGTCCAATTAGGGTTTTTAACCAATCTTGTGCATCCAATTAGTGATTTTGTGTCATTGGTTGAACATTTAGGTCATTTTCTTCCTCCCAAGGCTTATTCTCGTCCAATTAGGGTTTTTAACCAATCTTGTGCATCCAATAAGTACATTTGTGTCATTGGTTGAACATTTAGGTCATTGTCGTCCTCCCAAGGCTTATTTTCGTCCAATTAGGGTTTTTAACAAATCTTGTGGATCGAATAAGTGATATTGAGTCATTGGTTGAACATTTAGGTCATTTTCCTCCTCCCAAGGCTTATTCTCGCCCAATTAGGGTTTTTAACCAATCTTGTCCATCCAATAAGTGATTTTGTGTCATTGGTTGAACATTTAGGTCATTTTCGTCCTCCCAAGGCTTATTCTCGTCCAATTAGGGTTTTTAACCAATCTTGTGCATCCAATAAGTGATTTTGTGTGATTGGTTGAACATTTAGGTCATTTTCGTCCTCCCAAGGCTTATTCTCGTCCAATTAGGGTTTTTAACCAATCTTGTGTATCCAATAAGTGATTTTGTGTTATTGGTTGAACATTTAGGTCATTTTCGTCCTCCCAAGGCTTATTCTCGTCCAATTAGGGTTTTTAACCAATCTTGTGCATCCAATAAGTACATTTGTGTCATTGGTTGAACATTTAGGTCATTTTCGTCCTCCCTAGGCTTATTCTCGTCCAATTAGGGTTTTTAACCAATCTTGTGCATCCAATAAGTGATTTGGTGTCATTGGTTGAGCATTTAGGTCATTTTTGTCCTCCCTAGGCTAATTCTCGTCCAATTTGGGTTTTTAACCAATCTTGTGCATCCAATAAGTGATTTTGTGTCATTGGTTGAACATTTAGGTCATTTTCGTCCTCCCTAGGCTTATTCTCGTCCAATTAGGGTTTTTAACCAATCTTGTGCATCCAATAAGTGATTTTGTGTCATTGGTTGAACATTTAGGTCATTTTCATCCTCCCAAGGCTTATTCTTGTCCAATTAGGGTTTTTAACCAATCTTGTGCATCCAATAAGTACATTTGTGTCATTGGTTGAACATTTAGGTCATTTTCGTCCTCGCAACGCTTATTCTCGTCCAATTAGGGTTTTTAACCAATCTTGTGCATCCAATAAGTGATTTTGTGTCATTGGTTCAACATTAAGGTCATTTTCGTCTTCCCTAGGCTTATTCTCATCCAATTAGGGTTTTTAACCAATCTTGTGCATCCAATAAGTACATTTGTGTCATTGGTTGGACATTTAGGTCATTTTCGTCCTCCCAATGCTTATTCTCGTCCAATTAGGGTTTTTAACCAATCTTGTGCATCCAATAAGTGATTTTGTGTCATTGGTTGAACATTTAGGTCATTTTCGTCCTCCCAATGCTTATTCTCGTGCAATTAGGGTTTTTAACCAATCTTGTGCATCCAATAAGTACATTTGTGTCGTTGGTTGAACATTTAGGTCATTTTCGTCCTCCCAATGCTTATTCTCGTCCAATTAGGGTTTTTAACCAATCTTGTGCATGCAATAAGTACATTTGTGTCATTGGTTGAACATTTAGGTCATTTTCGTCCTCCCAAGGCTTATTCTCGTCCAATTAGGGTTTTTAACCAATCTTGTGCATCCAATAAGTGATTTTGTGTCATTGGTTGAACATTTAGGTCATTTTCGTCAGCCCAAGGCTTATTCTCGTCCAATTAGAGTTTTTTACCAATCTTGTGCATCCAATAAGTGATTTTGTGTCATTGGTTGAACATTTAGGTCATTTTCGTCAGCCCAAGGCTTATTCTCGTCCAATTAGGGTTTTTAACCAATCTTGTGCATCCAATAAGTGATTTTGTGTCATTGGTTGAACATTTAGGTCATTTTCATCCTCCAATGGCTTATTCTCGTCCAATTAGGGTTTTTAACCAATCTTGTGCATCCAATAAGTGATTTTGTGTCATTGGTTGAACATTTAGCTCATTTTCTTCCTCCCAAGGCTTGTTCTCGTCCAATTAGGGTTTTTAACCAATCTTGTGCATCCAATAAGTACATTTGTTTCATTATTTGAACATTTAGGTCATTTTCGTACTCCCAAGGCCTTTTCTCGTCCAATTAAGGTTTTTAACCAATCTTGTGCATCCAATAAGTGATTTTGTGCCATTGGTTGAACATTTAGGTCATTTTCGTCCTCCAATGGCTTATTCTCATCCAATTAGGGTTTTTAACCAATCTTGTGTATCCAATAAGTTATTTTGTGTCATTGGTTGAACATTTACGTCATTTTCGTCCACCCTAGGCTTATTCTCATCCAATTAGGGTTTTTAACCAATCTTGTGCATCCTACAAGTGATTTTGTGTCATTGGTTGAACATTTATGTCATTTTCGTCCCCCCAAGGCTTATTTTCGTCCAATTAGGGTTTTTAACCAATCTTGTGCATCCAATAAGTGATTTTGTGTCATTGGTTGAACATTTAGGTCATTTTCGTCCTCCAATGGCTTATTCTCGTCCAATTAGGGTTTTTAACCAATCTTGTGCATCCAATAAGTGATTTTGTGTCATTTGTTGAACATTTAGGTCATTTTCGTCCTCCCAAGGCTTATCTCGTCCAATTAGGGTTTTTAACCAATCTTGCATCCAATAAGTGATTTTGTGTCATTGGTTGAACATTTAGGTCATTTTCGTCAGCCCATGGCTTATTCTCGTCCAATTAGGGTTTTTAACCAATCTTGTGCATCCAATAGGTGATTTTGTGTCATTGGTTGAACATTTAGGTCATTTTCGTCAGCCCAAGGCTTATTCTCGTCCAATTAGGGTTTTTAACCAATCTTGTGCATCCAATAATTGATTTTGTGTCATTGGTTGAACATTTAGGTCATTTTCGTCCTCCGTAGGCTTATTCTCACCCAATTAGGGTTATTAACCAATCCTGTGTATCCAATAAGTTATTTTGTGTCATTGGTTGAACATTTACGTCATTTTCGTCCTCCCTAGGCTTATTCTCATCCAATTAGGGTTTTTAACCAATCTTGTGCATCCAACAAGTGATTTTGTGCCATTGGTTGAACATTTAGGTCATTTTCGTCCTCCCAAGGCTTATTCTCGTCCAATTAGGGTTTTTAACCAATCCCTTGCATCCAATAAGTGATTTTGTGTCATTGGTTGAACATTTAGGTCATTTTCGTCCTCCCAAGGCTTATCTCGTCCAATTAGGGTTTTTAACCAATGTTGTGCATCCAATAAGTGATTTTGTGTTGTTGGTTGAACATTTAGGTCATTTTCGTCAGCCCAAGGCTTATTCTCGTCCAATTAGGGTTTTTAACCAATCGTGTGCATCCAATAATTGATTTTGTGTCATTGGTTGAACATTAAGCTCATTTTCGTCCTCCGTAGGCTTATTCTCACCCAATTAGGGTTTTTAACCAATCCTGTGTATCCATTAAGTTATTTTGTGTCATTGGTTGAACATTTACGTCATTTTCGTCCTCCCTAGGCTTATTCTCATCCAATTAGGGTTTTTAACCAATCTTGTGCATCCAACAAGTGATTTTGTGCCATTGGTTGAACATTTAGGTCATTTTCGTCCTACCAAGGCTTATTCTCGTCCAATTAGGGTTTTTAACCAATCTTGTGCATCCAATAAGTGATTTTGTGTCATTGGTTGAACATTTAGGTCATTTTCGTCCTCCAATGGCTTATTCTCGTCCAGTTAGGGTTTTTAACCAATCTTGTGCATCCAATAAGTGATTTTGTGTCATTGGTTGAACATTTAGGTCATTTTCGTCCTCCAATGGCTTATTCTCATCCAATTAGGGTTTTTAACCAATCTTGTGCATCCAATAAGTGATTTTGTGTCATTGGTTGAACATTTAGGTCAATTTCGTCCTCCCAAGGCTTATTCTCGTCCAATTAGGGTTATTAACCAATCTTGTGAATCCAATAAGTGATTTTGTGTCATTGGTTGAACATTTAGGTCATTTTCGTCAGCCCAAGGCTTATTCTCCTCCAATTAGGGTTTTTAAGCAATCCCATGTATCCAATAAGTTATTTTGTTTCATTGGTTAAACATTTAGGTCATTTTTGTCCTCCTTAGGATTATTCTCTTCCAATTAGGGTTTTTAACCAATCTTGTGCATCCAATAAGTGATTTTGTGTCATTGGTTGAACATTTAGCTCATTTTCTTCTTCCCAAGGCTTGTTCTCGTCCAATTAGGGTTTTTAACCAATCTTGTGCATCCAATAAGTACATTTGTTTCATTATTTGAACATTTAAGTCATTTTCGTACTCCCAAGGCCTTTTCTCGTCCAATTAAGGTTTTTAACCAATCTTGTGCATCCAATAAGTGATTTTGTGCCATTGGTTGAACATTTAGGTCATTTTCGTCCTCCAATAGCTTATTCTCATCCAATTAGGGTTTTTAACCAATCTTGTGTATCCAATAAGTTATTTTGTAGTCATTGGTTGAACATTTACGTCATTTTCGTCCACCCTAGGCTTATTCTCATCCAATTAGGGTTTTTAACCAATCTTGTGCATCCAACAAGTGATTTTGTGTCATTGGTTGAACATTTAGGTCATTTTCGTCCTCCCAAGGCTTATTTTCGTCCAATTAGGGTTTTTAAACAATCTTGTGCATCCAATAAGTGATTTTGTGTCATTGGTTGAACATTTAGGTCATTTTCGTCCTCCAATGGCTTATTCTCGTCCAATTAGGGTTTTTAACCAATCTTGTGCATCCAATAAGTGATTTTGTGTCATTGGTTGAACATTTAGGTCATTGTCGTCCTCCCAAGGTTTATTTTCGTCCAATTAGGGTTTTTAACCAATCTTGTGCATCGAATAAGTGATATTGTGTCATTGGTTGAACATTTAGGTCATTTTCGTCCTCCCAAGGCTTATTCTCGCCCAATTAGGGTTTTTAACCAATCTTGTCCATCCAATAAGTGATTTTGTGTCATTGGTTGAACATTTAGGTCATTTTCGTCCTCCCAAGGCTTATTCTCGTCCAATTAGGGTTTTTAACCAATCTTGTGCATTCTATAATTGATTTTGTGTCATTGGTTGAACATTAAGGTCATTTTCGTCCTCCAATGGCTTATTCTATCCCAATTAGGGTTTTTAACCAATCCTGTGTATCCAATAAGTTATTTTGTGTCATTGGTTGAACATTGACGTCATTTTCGTCCTCCCTAGGCTTATTCTTATCCAATTAGGGTTTTTAACTAATCTTGTGCATCCAACAAGTGATTTTGTGCCATTGGTTGAACATTTAGGTCATTTTCGTCCTACCAAGGCTTATTCTCGTCCAATTAGGGTTTTTAACCAATCTTGTGCATCCAATAAGTGATTTTGTGTCATTGGTTGAACATTAAGGTCATTTTCGTCCTCCAATGGCTTATTCTCGTCCAATTAGGGTTTTTAACCAATCTTGTGCATCCAATAAGTGATTTTGTGTCATTGGTTGAACATTTAGGTCATTTTCGTCCTCCCAAGGCTTATTCTCGTCCAATTAGGGTTATTAACCAATGTTGTGCATCCAATAAGTGATTTTGTGTCATTGGTTGAACATTTAGGTCATTTTCGTCAGCCCAAGGCTTATTCTCCTCCAATTAGGGTTTTTAACCAATCCCATGTATCCAATAAGTTATTTTGTTTCATTGCTTAAACATTTAGGTCATTTTTGTCCTCCTTAGGATTATTCTCTTCCAATTAGGGTTTTTAACCAATCCTGTGCATCCAATTAGTGATTTTGTGTCATTGGTTGAACATTTAGCTCATTTTCTTCCTCCCAAGGCTTATTCTCGTCCAATTAGGGTTTTTAACCAATCTTGTGCATCCAATAAGTACATTTGTGTCATTGGTTGAACATTTAGGTCATTGTCGTCCTCCAAAGGCTTATTTTCGTCCAATTAGGGTTTTTAACCAATCTTGTGCATCGAATAAGTGATATTGTGTCATTGGTTGAACATTTAGGTCATTTTCGTCAGCCCAAGGCTTATTCTCGTCCAATTAGGGTTTTTAACCAATCCTATGTATCCAATAAATTATTTTGTTTCATTGGTTAAACATTTAGGTCATTTTCGTCCTCCCTAGGATTATTTTCTTCCAATTAGGGTTTTTAACCAATCTTGTGCATCCAATTAGTGATTTTGTGTCATTGATTGAACATTTAGCTCATTTTCTTCCTCCCAAGGCTTATTCTCGTCCAATTAGGGTTTTTAACCAATCTTGTGCATCCAATAAGTACATTTGTGTCATTGGTTGAATATTTAGGTCATTGTCGTCCTCCCAAGGCTTATTTTCGTCCAATTAGGGTTTTTAACCAATCTTGTGCATCGAATAAGTGATATTATGTCATTGGTTGAACATTTAGGTCATTTTCGTCTTCCCTAGGCTTATTCTCATCCAATTAGGGATTTTAACCAATCTTGTGCATCCAATAAGTGATTTTGTGTCATTGGTTGAACATTTAGGTCATTTTCGTCCTCCAATGGCTTATTCTCGTCCAATTAGGGTTTTTAACCAATCTTGTGCATCCAATAAGTGAATTTGTGTCATTGGTTGAACATTTAGGTCATTTTCCTCCTCCCAAGGCTTATTCTCGTCCAATTAGGGTTTTTAACCAATCTTGTGCATCCAATAAGTGATTTTGTGTCATTGGTTGAACATTTAGGTCATTTTCGTCCTCCCAAGGCTTATTCTCGTCTAATTAGGGTTTTTAACCAATCTTGTGCATCCAATAAGTACATTTGTGTCATTGGTTGAACATTAAGGTCATTTTCATCCTCCCAAGGCTTATTCTCGTCCAATTAGGGTTTTTAACCAATCTTGTCCATCCAATAAGTGATTTTGTGTCATTGGTTGAACATTTAGGTCATTTTCGTCCTCCCAAGGCTTATTCTCGTCCAATTAGGGTTTTTAACCAATCTTGTGCATCCAATAAGTGATTTTGTGTCATTGGTTGAACATGTAGGTCATTTTCGTCCTCCCAAGGCTTATTCTCGTCCAATTAGGGTTTTTAACCAATCTTGTGCATCCAATAAGTTATTGTGTCATTGGTTTAACATTTAGGTCATTTTCCTCCTCCCAAGGCTTATTCTCGTCCTATTAGGGTTTTTAACCAATCTTGTGCATCCAAAAAGTGATTTTGTGTCATTGGTTCAACATTTAGGTCATTTCCGTCAGCCCAAGGGTTATTCTCGTTCAATTAGCGTTTTTAACCAATATTGTGCATCCTATAATTGATTTTGTGTCATTGGTTGAACATTTAGGTCATTTTCGTTCTCCGTAGGCTTATTCTCACCCAATTAGGGTTTTTAACCAATCCTGTGTATCCAATAAGTTATTTTGTGTCATTGGTTGAACATTTACGTCATTTTCGTCCTCCCTAGGCTTATTCTCATCCAATTAGGGTTTTTAACCAATCTTGTGCATCCAACAAGTGATTTTGTGCCATTGGTTGAACATTTAGGTCATTTTCGTCCTACCAAGGCTTATTCTCGTCCAATTAGGGTTTTTAACCAATCTTGTGCATCCAATAAGTGATTTTGTGTCATTGGTTGAACATTTAGGTCATTTTCGTCCTCCAATGGCTTATTCTCGTCCAATTAGGGTTTTTAACCAATCTTGTGCATCCAATAAGTGATTTTGTGTCATTGGTTGAACATTTAGGTCATTTTCGTCCTCCCAAGGCTTATTCTCGTCCAATTAGGGTCATTAACCAATCTTGTGCATCCAATAAGTGATTTTGTGTCATTGGTTGAACATTTAGGTCATTTTCGTCAGCCCAAGGCTTATTCTCCTCCAATTAGGGTTTTTAAGCAATCCCATGTATCCAATAAGTTATTTTGTTTCATTGGTTAAACATTTAGGTCATTTTTGTCCTCCTTAGGATTATTCTCTTCCAATTAGGGTTTTTAACCAATCTTGTGCATCCAATAAGTGATTTTGTGTCATTGGTTGAACATTTAGCTCATTTTCTTCTTCCCAAGGCTTGTTCTCGTCCAATTAGGGTTTTTAACCAATCTTGTGCATCCAATAAGTACATTTGTTTCATTATTTGAACATTTAAGTCATTTTCGTACTCCCAAGGCCTTTTCTCGTCCAATTAAGGTTTTTAACCAATCTTGTGCATCCAATAAGTGATTTTGTGCCATTGGTTGAACATTTAGGTCATTTTCGTCCTCCAATAGCTTATTCTCATCCAATTAGGGTTTTTAACCAATCTTGTGTATCCAATAAGTTATTTTGTGTCATTGGTTGAACATTTACGTCATTTTCGTCCACCCTAGGCTTATTCTCATCCAATTAGGGTTTTTAACCAATCTTGTGCATCCAACAAGTGATTTTGTGTCATTGGTTGAACATTTAGGTCATTTTCGTCCTCCCAGGGCTTATTTTAGTCCAATTAGGGTTTTTAAACAATCTTGTGCATCCAATAAGTGATTTTGTGTCATTGGTTGAACATTTAGGTCATTTTCGTCCTCCAATGGCTTATTCTCGTCCAATTAGGGTTTTTAACCAATCTTGTGCATCCAATAAGTGATTTTGTGTCATTGGTCGAACATTTAGGTCATTTTCGTCCTCCCAAGGCTTATTCTCGTCCAATTAGGGTTTTTAACCAATCTTGTGCATCCAATAAGTACATTTGTGTCATTGGTTGAACATTTAGGTCATTTTCATCCTCCTTAGGCTTATTCTCGTCCAATTAGGGTTTTTAACCAATCTTGTGCATCCAATAAGTACATTTGTGTCATTGGTTGAACATTTATGTCATTTTCGTCCTCCCAAGGCTTATTCTCGTCCAATTAGGGTTTTTAACCAATCTTGTGCTTCCAATATGTACATTTGTGTCATTGGTTGAACATTTAGGTCATTTTCGTCCTCCCTAGGCTTATTCTCGTCCAATTAGGGTTTTTAACCAATCTTGTGCATCCAATAAGTGATTTTGTGTCATTGGTTGAACATTTAGGTCATTTTCGTCCTCCCAAGGCTTTTTCTCATCCATTTAGGGTTTTTAACCAATCTTGTGCATCCAATCAGTGATTTTGTGTCATTGGTTGAACATTTTGGTCATTTTCGTTCTCCCAAGGCTTATTCTTTGCCAATTAGGGTTTTTAACCAATCTTGTGCATCCAATAAATGATTTTGTGTCATTGGTTGAACATTTAGGTCATTTTCGTCCTCCCAAGGCTTATTCTCGTCCAATTAGGGTTATTAACCAATCTTGTGCATCCAATAAGTGATTTTGTGTCATTGGTTGAACATTTAGGTCATTTTCGTCAGCCCAAGGCTTATTCTCCTCCAATTAGGGTTTTTAAGCAATCCTATGTATCCAATAAGTTATTTTGTTTCATTGGTTAAACATTTAGGTCATTTTTGTCCTCCCTAGGATTATTCTCTTCCAATTAGGGTTTTTAACCAATCTTGTGCATCCAATAAGTGATTTTGTGTCATTGGTTGAACATTTAGGTCATTTTCGTCCTCCCAAGGCTTATTCTCGTCCAATTAGGGTTTTTAACCAATCTTGTGCATCCAATAAGTGATTTTGTGTCATTGGTTGAACATTGAGGTCATTTTCGTCCTCCCAAGGCTTAATCTCGTCAAATTAGGGTTTTTAACCAATCTTGTGCATCAAATAAGTACATTTGTGTCATTGGTTGAACATTTAGGTCATTTTCGTTCTCCATAGGCTTATTCTCGTCCAATTAGGGTTTTTAACCAATCTTGTGCATCCAATAAGTGATTTTGTGTCATTGGTTGAACATTTAGGTCATTTTCGTCCTCCCAAGGCTTATTCTCGTCCAATTAGGGTTATTAACCAATCTTGTGCATCCAATAAGTGATTTTTTGTCATTGGTTGAACATTTAGGTCATTTTCGTCAGCCCAAGGCTTATTCTCCTCCAATTAGGGTTTTTAAGCAATCCTATGTATCCAATAAGTTATTTTGTTTCATTGGTTAAACATTTAGGTCATTTTTGTCCTCCCTAGGATTATTCTCTTCCAATTAGGGTTTTTAACCAATCTTGTGCATCCAATAAGTGATTTTGTGTCATTGGTTGAACATTTATGTCATTTTCGTCCTCCCAAGGCTTATTCTCGTCCAATTAGGGTTTTTAACCAATCTTGTGCATCCAATAAGTGATTTTGTGTCATTGGTTGAACATGTAGGTCATTTTCGTCCTCCCAAGGCTTATTCTCGCCCAATTAGTGTTTTTAACCAATCTTGTGCATCCAATAAGTTATTTTGTGTCATATGTTTAACATTTAGGTCATTTTCCTCCTCCCAAGGCTTATTCTCGTCCTATTAGGGTTTTTAACCAATCTTGTGTATCCAAAAAGTGATTTTGTGTCATTGGTTGAACATTTAGGTCATTTTCGTCAGCCCAAGGGTTATTCTCGTTCAATTAGGGTTTTTAACCAATATTGTGCATCCTATAATTGATTTTGTGTCATTGGTTGAACATTTAGGTCATTTTCGTCCTTCGTAGGCTTATTCTCACCCAATTAGGGTTTTTAACCAATCCTGTGTATCCAATAAGTTATTTTTTGTCATTGGTTGAACATTTACGTCATTTTCGTCCTCCCTAGGCTTATTCTCATCCTTATAGAGTTTTTAACCAATCTTGTGCATCCAACAAGTGATTTTGTGCCATTGGTTGAACATTTAGGTCATTTTCGTCCTCCCAAGGCTTATTCTCGTCCAATTAGGGTTTTTAACCAATCTTGTGCATCCAATAAGTGATTTTGTGTCATTGGTTGAACATTTAGGTCATTTTCGTCCTCCAATGGCTTATTCTCATCCAATTAGGGTTTTTAACCAATCTTGTGCATCCAATAAGTGATTTTGTGTCATTGGTTGAACATTTAGGTCAATTTCGTCCTCCCAAGGCTTATTCTCGTCCAATTAGGGTTATTAACCAATCTTGTGAATCCAATAAGTGATTTTGTGTCATTGGTTGAACATTTAGGTCATTTTCGTCAGCCCAAGGCTTATTCTCCTCCAATTAGGGTTTTTAAGCAATCCCATGTATCCAATAAGTTATTTTGTTTCATTGGTTAAACATTTAGGTCATTTTTGTCCTCCTTAGGATTATTCTCTTCCAATTAGGGTTTTTAACCAATCTTGTGCATCCAATAAGTGATTTTGTGTCATTGGTTGAACATTTAGCTCATTTTCTTCTTCCCAAGGCTTGTTCTCGTCCAATTAGGGTTTTTAACCAATCTTGTGCATCCAATAAGTACATTTGTTTCATTATTTGAACATTTAAGTCATTTTCGTACTCCCAAGGCCTTTTCTCGTCCAATTAAGGTTTTTAACCAATCTTGTGCATCCAATAAGTGATTTTGTGCCATTGGTTGAACATTTAGGTCATTTTCGTCCTCCAATAGCTTATTCTCATCCAATTAGGGTTTTTAACCAATCTTGTGTATCCAATAAGTTATTTTGTGTCATTGGTTGAACATTTACGTCATTTTCGTCCACCCTAGGCTTATTCTCATCCAATTAGGGTTTTTAACCAATCTTGTGCATCCAACAAGTGATTTTGTGTCATTGGTTGAACATTTAGGTCATTTTCGTCCTCCCAGGGCTTATTTTAGTCCAATTAGGGTTTTTAAACAATCTTGTGCATCCAATAAGTGATTTTGTGTCATTGGTTGAACATTTAGGTCATTTTCGTCCTCCAATGGCTTATTCTCGTCCAATTAGGGTTTTTAACCAATCTTGTGCATCCAATAAGTGATTTTGTGTCATTGGTTGAACATTTAGGTCATTTTCATCCTCCCAAGGCTTATTCTCGTCCAATTAGGGTTTTTAACCAATATTGTGCATCCAATAAGTGATTTTGTGTCATTGGTTGAACATTTAGGTTATTTTCGTACTCCCAAGGCTTATTCTCGTCCAATTAGGGTTTTTAACCAATCTTGTGCATCCAATAAGTACATTTGTGTCATTGGTTGAACATTTAGGTCATTTTCGTCCTCCCAAGGCTTATTCTCGTCCAATTAGGGTTTTTAACCAATCTTTAGCATCCAATAAGTGATTTTGTGTCATTGGTTGAACATTTAGGTCATTTTCGTCCTCCCAAGGCTTATTCTCGTCCAATTAGGGTTTTTAACCAATCTTGTGCATCCAATAAGTACATTTGTGTCATTGGTTGAACATTTAGGTCATTTTCGTCCTCCCAAGGCTTATTCTCGTCCAATTAGGGATTTGAACCAATCTTGTGCATCCAATAAGTGATTTTGTGTCATTGGTTGAACATTTAGGTCATTTTCGTCCTCCCAAGGCTTATTCTCGTCCAATTAGGGTTTTTAACCAATCTTGTGCATCCAATAAGTGATTTTGTGTCATTGGTTGAACATATAGGTCATTTTTGTCCTCCCAAGGCTTATTCTCGTCCAATTAGGGTTTTTAACCAATCTTGTGCATCTAATAAGTGATTTTGTGTCATTGGTTGAACATTTAGGTCATTTTCGTCCTCCCTATGCTTATTCTCGTCCAATTAGGGTTTTTAACCAATCTTGTGCATCCAATAAGTGATTTTGTGTCATTGGTTGAACATATAGGTCATTTTTGTCCTCCCAAGGCTTATTCTCGTCCAATTAGGGTTTTTAACCAATCTTGTGCATCTAATAAGTGATTTTGTGTCATGGGTTGAACATTTAGGTCATTTTCGTCCTCCCTATGCTTATTCTCGTCCAATTAGGGTTTTTAACCAATCTTGTGCATCCAATAAGTGATTTTGTGTCATTGGTTGAACATTTAGGTAAATTTCGTCCTCCCAAGGTTTTTTCTGGTCCAAATAAGGTTTTTAACCAATCTTGTGCATCCAATAAGTGATTTTGTGTCATTGGTTGAACATTTAGGTCATTTTCGTCCTCGCAAGGCTTATTCTTGTCCAATTAGGGTTTTTAACCAATCTTGTGCATCCAATAAGTACATTTGTGTCATTGGTTGAAAATTTAGGTCATTTTCGTTTTCCCAAGGCTTATTCTCGTCCAATTAGGGTTTTTAACCAATCTTGTGCATCTAATAAGTGATTTTGTGTCATTGATTGAACATTTAGGTCATTTTCGTCCTCCCAATGCTTATTCTCGTCCAATTACGGTTTTTAACCAATCTTGTGTATACAATAATTGATTTTGTGTCATTGGTTGAACATTTAGGTCATTTTCGTCCTCCCTAGGCTTATTCTCGTCCAATTAGGGTTTTTAACCAATCTTGTGCATCCAATCTTTGTGCTATTGGTTGAACATTTAGGTCATTTTCGTCCTCCCAAGGCTTATTCTCGTCCAATTAGGGTTTTTAACCAATCTTGTGCATCTAATAAGTGATTTTGTGTCATTGGTTGAACATTTAGGTCATTTTCGTACTCTCAAGGCTTATTCTCGTCCAATTAGGGTTTTTAATCAATCTTGTGCATCCAAAAAGTACATTTGTGTCATTAGTTGAACATTAAGGTCATTTTCGTCCTCCCAAGGATTATTCTCGTCCAATTAGGGTTTTTAACCAATCTTGTGCATCCAATAAGTGATATTGTGTCATTGGTTGAACATTTAGGTCATTTTCGTCCTCCCAAGGCTTATTCTCGTCCAATTAGGGTTTTTAACCAATCTTGTGCATCCAATAAGTACTTTTGTGTCATTGGTTGAACATTTAGGTCATTTTCGTCCTCCCAAGGCTTATTCTCGTCCAATTAGGGTTATTAACCAATCTTGTGCATCCAATAAGTGATTTTGTGTCATTGGTTGAACATTTAGGTCATTTTCGTCCTCCCTAGGCTTATTCTCGTCCAATTAGGGTTTTAAACCAATCTTGTGCATCCAATAAGTGATTTTGTGTCATTGGTTGAACATTTAGGTCATTTTCGTCCTCCCTAGGCTTATTCTCGTCCAATTAGGGTTTTTTACCAATCTTATGCATCCAATAAGTGATTTTGTATCATTGGTTGAACATTTAGGTCATTTTCTTCCTCCTAAGGCTTATTCTCGTCCAATTAGGGTTTTTAACCAATCTTGTGCATCCAATAAGTGATTTTGTGTCATTGGTTGAACATTTAGGTCATTTTCGTCCTCCCTAGGCTTATTCTCGTCCAATTAGGGTTTTTAACCAATCTTGTGCATCCAATAAGTGATTTTGTGTCATTGGTTGAACATTTCGGTCATTTTCGTCCTCCCAAGGCTTATTCTAGCCAATTAGGGTTTTTAACCAATCTTGTGCATCCAATAAGTGATTTTGTGTCATTGGTTGAACATTTAGGTCATTTTCGTCCTCCCAAGGCTTATTCTCGTCCAATTAGGGTTATTAACCAATCTTGTGCATCCAATAAGTGATTTTGTGTCATTGGTTGAACATTTAGGTCATTTTCGTCATCCCAAGGCTTATTCTCCTCCAATTAGCGTTTTTAAGCAATCCTATGTATCCAATAAGTTATTTTGTTTCATTGGTTAAACATTTAGGTCATTCTTGTCCTCCCTAGGATTATTCTCTTCCAATTAGGGTTTTTAACCAATCTTGTGCATCCAACAAGTGATTTTGTGTCATTGGTTGAACATTTAGCTCATTTTCTTCCTCCTAAGGCTTGTTCTCGTCCAATTAGGGTTTTTAACCAATCTTGTGCATCCAATAAGTGATTTTGTGTCATTGGTTGAACATTTAGGTCATTTTCGTCCTCCAATGGCTTATTCTCGTCCAATTAGGGTTTTTAACCAATCTTGTGCATCCAATAAGTGATTTTGTGTCATTGGTTGAACATTTAGGTCATTTTCGTCCTCCAATGGCTTATTCTCGTCCAATTAGGGTTTTTAATCAATCTTGTGCATCCAATAAGTGATTTTGTGTCATTGATTGAACATTTACGTCATTTTCGTCCTCCCTAGGCTTATTCTCATCCAATTAGGGTTTTTAACCAATCCTGTGCATCCAACATGTGATTTTGTGCTATTGGTTGAACATTTAGGTCATTTTCGTCCTCCCAAGGCTTATTCTCGTCCAATTAGGGTTTTTAACCAATCTTGTGCATACAATAAGTGATTTTGTGTCATTGGTTGAACATTTAGGTCATTTTCGTCCTCCAATGGCTTATTCTCGTCCAATTAGGGTTTTTAACCAATCTTGTGCATCCAATAAGTGATTTTGTGTCATTGGTTGAACATTTAGGTCATTTTCGTCCTCCAATTGCTTATTCTCGTCCAATTAGGGTTTTTAACCAATCTTGTGCATCCAATAAGTGATTTTGTGTCATTGGTTGAACATTTAGGTCATTTTCGTCCTCCCAAGGCTTATTCTCGTCCAATTAGGGTTTTTAACCAATCTTGTGCATCCAATAAGGGATTTTGTGTCAAAGGTTGAACATTAATGTCATTTTCGTCCTCCCAAGGCTTATTCTCGTCCAATTAGGGTTTTTAACCAATCTTGTGCATCCAATAAGTGATTTTGTGTCATTGGTTGAACATTTAGGTCATTTTCGTCCTCCCTAGGCTTATTCTCGTCCAATTAGGGTTTTTAACCAATCTTGTGCATCCTATAAGTGATTTTGTGTCATTGGTTGAACATTTAGGTCATTTTCGTCCTCTCTGGGCTTATTCTCGTTTAATTAGGGTTTTTAACCAATCTTGTGCATCCAATAAGTGATTTTGTGTCATTGGTTGAACATTTAGGTCATTTTCGTCCTCCCAAGGCTTATTCTCGTCCAATTAGGGTTTTTAAACAATCTTGTGCATCCAATAAGTGATTTTGTGTCATTGGTTGAACATTTAGGTCATTTTCGTCCTCCCAAGGCTTATTCTCGTCCAATTAGGGTTTTTAACCAATCTTGTGCATCCAATAAGTTATTTTGTGCCATTGGTTGAACATTTAGGTCATTTTCGTCCTCCCAAGGCTTATTCTCGTCCAATTAGGGTTTTTAACCAATCTTGTGCATCCAATAAGTTATTTTGTGTCATTGGTTTAACATTTAGGTCATTTTCCTCCTCCCAAGGCTTTTTCTCGTCCTATTAGGGTTTTTAACCAATCTTGTGCATCCAATAAGTGATTTTGTGTCATTGGTTGAACATTTAGGTCATTTTCGTCAGCCCAAGGGTAATTCTCATTCAATTAGGGTTTTTAACCAATATTGTGCATCCTATAATTGATTTTTTGTCATTGGTTGAACATTTAGGTCATTTTCGTCCTCCGTAGGCTTATTCTCACACAATTAGGGTTTTTAACCAATCATGTGTATCCAATAAGTTATTTTGTGTCATTGGTTGAACATTTACGTCATTTTCGTCTTCCCTAGGCTTATTCTCATCCAATTAGGGATTTTAACCAATCTTGTGCATCCAACAAGTGATTTTCTGCCATTGGTTGAACATTTAGGTCATTATCGTCCTACCAAGGCTTATTCTCGTCCAATTAGGGTTTTTAACCAATCTTGTGCATCCAATAAGTGATTTTGTGTCATTGGTTGAACATTTAGGTCATTTTCGTCCTCCAATGGCTTATTCTCGTCCAATTAGGGTTTTTAACCAATCTTGTGCATCCAATAAGTGATTTTGTGTCATTGGTTGAACATTTAGGTCATTTTCGTCCTCCAATGGCTTATTCTCGTCCAATTAGGATTTTTAACCAATCCTATGTATCCAATAAATTATTTTGTTTCATTGGTTAAACATTTAGGTCATTTTTGTCCTCCCTAGGATAATTTTCTTCCAATTAGGGTTTTTAACCAATCTTGTGCATCCAATAAGTGATTTTGTGTCATTGGTTGAACATTTAGGTCATTTTCGTCCTCCCAAGGCTTATTCTCGTCCAATTAGGGTTATTAACCAATCTTGTGCATCCAATAAGTGATTTTGTGTCATTGGTTGAACATTTAGGTCATTTTCGTCAGCCCAAGGCTTATTCTCCTCCAATTAGGGTTTTTAACCAATCCCATGTATCCAATAAGTTATTTTGTTTCATTGCTTAAACATTTAGGTCATTTTTGTCCTCCTTAGGATTATTCTCTTCCAATTAGGGTTTTTAACCAATCCTGTGCATCCAATTAGTGATTTTGTGTCATTGGTTGAACATTTAGCTCATTTTCTTCCTCCCAAGGCTTATTTTCGTCCAATTAGGGTTTTTAACCAATCTTGTGCATCCAATAATTACATTTGTGTCATTGGTTGAACATTTAGGTCATTTTCGTCCTCCCAAGGCTTATTTTCGTCCAATTAGGGTTTTTAAACAATCTTGTGCATCCAATAAGTGATTTTGTGTCATTGGTTGAACATTTAGGTCATTTTCGTCCTCCAATGGCTTATTCTCGTCCAATTAGGGTTTTTAACCAATCTTGTGCATCCAATAAGTGATTTTGTGTCATTGGTTGAACATTTAGGTCATTTTCGTCCTCCCACGGCTTATTCTCGTCCAATTAGGGTTTTTAACCAATCTAGTGCATCCAATAAGTGATTTTGTGTCATTGGTTGAACATTTAGGTCATTTTCGTGCTCCCAATGCTTATTCTCGTCCAATTAGGGTTTTTAACCAATCTTGTGCATCCAATAAGTACATTTGTGTCATTGGTTGAACATTTAGGTCATTTTCATCCTCCCAAGGCTTATTCTCGTCCAATTAGGGTTTTTAACCAATCTTGTGCATCCAATAAGTGATTTTGTATCATTGGTTGAACATTTAGGTCATTTTCGTCCTCCCAAGGCTTATTCTCGTCCAATTAGGGTTTTTAACCAATCTTGTGCATCCAATAAGTGATTTTGTGTCATTGGTTGAACATGTAGGTCATTTTCGTCCTCCCAAGGCTTATTCTCGTCCAATTAGGGTTTTTAACCAATCTTGTGCATCCAATAAGTACATTTGTGTCATTGGTTGAACATTTAGGTCATTGTCGTCCTCCCAAGGCTTATTTTCGTCCAATTAGGGTTTTTAACCAATCTTGTGCATCGAATAAGTGATATTGTGTCATTGGTTGAACATTTAGGTCATTTTCGTCCTCCCAAGGCTTATTCTCGCCCAATTAGGGTTTTTAACCAATCTTGTCCATCCAATAAGTGATTTTGTGTCATTGGTTGAACATTTAGGTCATTTTCGTCCTCCCAAGGCTTATTCTCGTCCAATTAGGGTTTTTAACCAATCTTGTGCATCCAATAAGTTATTTTGTGTCATTGGTTTAACATTTAGGTCATTTTCCTCCTCCCAAGACTTATTCTCGTCCTATTAGGGTTTTTAACCAATCTTGTGCATCCAATAAGTGATTTTGTGTCATTGGTTGAACATTTAGGTCATTTTCGTCAGCCCAAGGGTAATTCTCATTCAATTAGGGTTTTTAACCAATATTGTGCATCCTATAATTGATTTTGTGTCATTGGTTGAACATTTAGGTCATTTTCGTCCTCCGTAGGCTTATTCTCACCCAATTAGGGTTTTTAACCAATCATGTGTATCCAATAAGTTATTTTGTGTCATTGGTTGAACATTTACGTCATTTTCGTCTTCCCTAGGCTTATTCTCATCCAATTAGGGATTTTAACCAATCTTGTGCATCCAACAAGTGATTTTCTGCCATTGGTTGAACATTTAGGTCATTATCGTCCTACCAAGGCTTATTCTCGTCCAATTAGGGTTTTTAACCAATCTTGTGCATCCAATAAGTGATTTTGTGTCATTGGTTGAACATTTAGGTCATTTTCGTCCTCCAATGGCTTATTCTCGTCCAATTAGGGTTTTTAACCAATCTTGTGCATCCAATAAGTGATTTTGTGTCATTGGTTGAACATTTAGGTCATTTTCGTCCTCCAATGGCTTATTCTCGTCCAATTAGGATTTTTAACCAATCCTATGTATCCAATAAATTATTTTGTTTCATTGGTTAAACATTTAGGTCATTTTTGTCCTCCCTAGGATAATTTTCTTCCAATTAGGGTTTTTAACCAATCTTGTGCATCCAATAAGTGATTTTGTGTCATTGGTTGAACATTTAGGTCATTTTCGTCCTCCCAAGGCTTATTCTCGTCCAATTAGGGTTATTAACCAATCTTGTGCATCCAATAAGTGATTTTGTGTCATTGGTTGAACATTTAGGTCATTTTCGTCAGCCCAAGGCTTATTCTCCTCCAATTAGGGTTTTTAAGCAATCCCATGTATCCAATAAGTTATTTTGTTTCATTGGTTAAACATTTAGGTCATTTTTGTCCTCCTTAGGATTATTCTCTTCCAATTAGGGTTTTTAACCAATCTTGTGCATCCAATAAGTGATTTTGTGTCATTGGTTGAACATTTAGCTCATTTTCTTCTTCCCAAGGCTTGTTCTCGTCCAATTAGGGTTTTTAACCAATCTTGTGCATCCAATAAGTACATTTGTTTCATTATTTGAACATTTAAGTCATTTTCGTACTCCCAAGGCCTTTTCTCGTCCAATTAAGGTTTTTAACCAATCTTGTGCATCCAATAAGTGATTTTGTGCCATTGGTTGAACATTTAGGTCATTTTCGTCCTCCAATAGCTTATTCTCATCCAATTAGGGTTTTTAACCAATCTTGTGTATCCAATAAGTTATTTTGTAGTCATTGGTTGAACATTTACGTCATTTTCGTCCACCCTAGGCTTATTCTCATCCAATTAGGGTTTTTAACCAATCTTGTGCATCCAACAAGTGATTTTGTGTCATTGGTTGAACATTTAGGTCATTTTCGTCCTCCCAAGGCTTATTTTCGTCCAATTAGGGTTTTTAAACAATCTTGTGCATCCAATAAGTGATTTTGTGTCATTGGTTGAACATTTAGGTCATTTTCGTCCTCCAATGGCTTATTCTCGTCCAATTAGGGTTTTTAACCAATCTTGTGCATCCAATAAGTGATTTTGTGTCATTGGTTGAACATTTAGGTCATTGTCGTCCTCCCAAGGTTTATTTTCGTCCAATTAGGGTTTTTAACCAATCTTGTGCATCGAATAAGTGATATTGTGTCATTGGTTGAACATTTAGGTCATTTTCGTCCTCCCAAGGCTTATTCTCGCCCAATTAGGGTTTTTAACCAATCTTGTCCATCCAATAAGTGATTTTGTGTCATTGGTTGAACATTTAGGTCATTTTCGTCCTCCCAAGGCTTATTCTCGTCCAATTAGGGTTTTTAACCAATCTTGTGCATCCAATAAGTTATTTTGTGTCATTGGTTTAACATTTAGGTCATTTTCCTCCTCCCAAGACTTATTCTCGTCCTATTAGGGTTTTTAACCAATCTTGTGCATCCAATAAGTGATTTTGTGTCATTGGTTGAACATTTAGGTCATTTTCGTCAGCCCAAGGGTAATTCTCATTCAATTAGGGTTTTTAACCAATATTGTGCATCCTATAATTGATTTTGTGTCATTGGTTGAACATTTAGGTCATTTTCGTCCTTCGTAGGCTTATTCTCACCCAATTAGGGTTTTTAACCAATCATGTTTATCCAATAAGTTATTTTGTGTCATTGGTTGAACATTTACGTCATTTTCGTCTTCCCTAGGCTTATTCTCATCCAATTAGGGATTTTAACCAATCTTGTGCATCCAACAAGTGATTTTGTGCCATTGGTTAAACATTTAGGTCATTTTCGTCCTACCAAGGCTTATTCTCGTCCAATTAGGGTTTTTAACCAATCTTGTGCATCCAATAAGTGATTTTGTGTCATTGGTTGAACATTTAGGTCATTTTCGTCCTCCAATGGCTTATTCTCGTCCAATTAGGATTTTTAACCAATCCTATGTATCCAATAAATTATTTTGTTTCATTGGTTAAACATTTAGGTCATTTTCGTCCACCCTAGGATAATTTTCTTCCAATTAGGGTTTTTAACCAATCTTGTGCATCCAATAAGTGATTTTGTGTCATTGGTTGAACATTTAGCTCATTTTCTTCCTCCCAAGGCTTATTCTCGTCCAATTAGGGTTTTTAACCAATCTTGTGCATCCAATAAGTACATTTGTGTCATTGGTTGAACATTTAGGTCATTGTCGTCCTCCCAAGGCTTATTTTCGTCCAATTAGGGTTTTTAACCAATCTTGTGCATCGAATAAGTGATATTGTGTCATTGGTTGAACATTTAGGTC
This sequence comes from Cicer chorassanicum, assembly GCA_037974735.1. NCBI lineage: Eukaryota > Viridiplantae > Streptophyta > Magnoliopsida > Fabales > Fabaceae > Cicer > Cicer chorassanicum. Next base: position 28,193 of record JBBPBP010000765.1, read on the forward strand.
ATTTTCGTC
>JBBPBP010000766.1:0-15307 GCA_037974735.1 Cicer chorassanicum
AGGCTTATTCTCGTCCAATTAGGGTTTTTAACCAATCTTGTGCATCTAATAAGTGATTTTGTGTCATTGGTTGAACATTTAGGTCATTTTCGTCCTCCCTAGGCTTATTCTCGTCCAATTATGGTTTTTAACCAATCTTGTGCATCCAATAAGTACATTTGTGTCATTGGTTGAAAATTTAGGTCATTTTCGTTTTCCCAAGGCATATTCTCGTCCAATTAGGGTTTTTAACCAATCTTGTGCATCTAATAAGTGATTTTGTGTCCTTGGTTGAACATTTAGGTCATTTTCGTCCTCCCTAGGCTTATTCTCGTCCAATTAAGGTTTTTAACCAATCTTGTGCATCCAATAAGTGATTTTGTGTCATTGGTTGAACATTTAGGTCATTTTCGTCCTTGCAAGGCTTATTCTTGTCCAATTAGGGTTTTTAACCAATCTTGTGCATCCAATAAGTACATTTTTGTCATTGGTTGAAAATTTAGGTCATTTTCGTTTTCCCAAGGCTTATTCTCGTCCAATTAGGGTTTTTAACCAATCTTGTGCATCCAATCTTTGTGCTATTGGTTGAACATTTAGGTCATTTTCGTCCTCCCAAGGCTTATTTGCGTCCAATTAGGGTTTTTAACCAATCTTGTGCATCCAATAAGTACATTTGTGTCATTGGTTGAACATTTAGGCCATTTTCATCCTCCCAAGGCTTATTCGCATCCAATTAGGGTTTTTAACCAATCTTGTGCATCCAATAAGTGATTTTGTGTCATTGGTTGAACATTTAGGTCATTTTCGTCCTCCCAAGGCTTATTCTCGTCCAATTAGGGTTTTTAACCAATCTTGTGCATCCAATAAGTACATTTGTGTCATTGGTTGAACATTTAGGTCACTTTCGTCCTCGCAAGGCTTATTCTCGTCCAATTAGGGTTTTTAACCAATCTTGTGCATCCAATAAGTACATTTGTGTCATTGGTTGAACATTTAGGTCATTTTCGTCCTCCCAAGGCTTATTCTCGTCCAATTAGGGTTTTTAACCAATCTTGTGCATCCAATAAGTACATTTGTGTCATTGGTTGAACATTTAGGTCATTTTCATCCTCCCTAGGCCTTTTCTCGTCCAATTAGGGTTTTTAACCAATCTTGTGGATCCAATAAGTGATTTTGTGTCATTGGTTGAACATTTAGGTCATTTTCATCCTCCCAATGCTTATTCTCGTCCAATTAGGGGTTTTAACCAATCCTGTGCATCCAATAAGTGATTTTGTGTCATTGGTTGAACATTTAGGTCATTTTCGTCCTCCCAAGGCTTATTCTCGTCCAATTAGGGTTTTTAACCAATCTTGTGCATCCAATAAGTACATTTGTGTCATTGGTTGAACATTTAGGTCATTTTCGTCCTCCCAAGGCTTATTCTTGCCAATTAAAGTTTTTAACCAATCTTGTGCATCCAATAAGTGATTTTGTGTCATTAGTTGAACATTTAGGTCATTTTCGTCCTCCATAGCCTTATTCTCGTCCAATTAGGGTTTTTAACCAATCTTGTGCATCCAATAAGTACTTTTGTGTCATTGGTTGAACATTTAGGTCATTTTCGTCCTCCCAAGGCTTATTCTCGACCAATTAGGGTTTTTAACCAATCTTGTGCATCCAATAAGTGATTTTGTGTCATTGGTTGAACATTTAGGTCATTTTCATCCTCCCTAGGCATTTTCTCGTCCAATTAGGGTTTTTAACCAATCTTGTGCATCCAATAAGTGATTTTGTGTCATTGGTTGAACATTTAGGTCATTTTCGTCCTCCCAAGGCTTATTCTCGTCCAATTAGGGTTTTTAACCAATCTTGTGCATCCAATAAGTACATTTGTGTCATTGGTTGAACATTTAGGTCATTTTCTTCCTCCCAATGCTTATTCTCGTCCAATTAGGGGTTTTAACCAATCTTTTGCCTCCAATAAGTGATTTTGTGTCATTGGTTGAACATTTAGGTCATTTTCGTCCTCCCAAGGCTTATTCTCGTCCAATTAGGGTTTTTAACCAATCTTGTGCATCCAATAAGTGATTTTGTGTCATTGGTTGAACATTTAGGTCGTTTTCGTCCTCCCAAGGCTTATTCTCGTCCAATTAGGGTTTTTAACCAATCTTGTGCCTCCAATAAGTGATTTTGTGGCATTTGTTGAAAATTTAGGTTATTTTCGTCCTCCCAAGGCTCATTCTTGTCCAATTAGGGTTTTTAACCAATCTTGTGATTCCAATAAGTGATTTTGTGTCATTGGTTGAACATTTAGGTCATTTTCGTCCTCCCAAGGCTTATTCTCGTCCAATTAGGGTTTTTAACCAATCTTGTGCATCCAATAAGTGATTTTGTGTCATTGGTTGAACATTTAGGTCATTTTCGTCCTCCCAAGGCTTATTCTCGTCCAATTAGGGTTTTTAACCAATCTTGTGCATCCAATAAGTACATTTGTGTCATTGGTTGAACATTTAAGTCATTTTTGTCCTCCCAAGGCTTATTCTCGTCCAATTAGGGTTTTTAACCAATCTTGTGCATCCAATAAGTGATTTTGTGTCATTGGTTGAACATTTAGGTCATTTTCGTCCTCCCAAGGCTTATTCTCGTCCAATTAGGGTTTTTAACCAATCTTTTGCATCCAATAAGTGATTTTGTGTCATTGATTGAACATTTAGGTCATTTTCGTGCTCCCTAGGCTTATTCTCGTCCAATTACGGTTTTTAACCAATCTTGTGCATCCAATAAGTGATTTTGTGTCATTGGTTGAACATTTAGGTCATTTTCGTCCTCCCAAGGCTTATTCTCGTCCAATTACGGTTTTTAACCAATCTTGTGCATCCAATAAGTGATTTTGTGTCATTGTTTGAACATTTAGGTCATTTTCGTCCTCCCAAGGCTTATTCTCGTCCAATTAGGGTTTTTAACCAATCTTTTGCATCGTATAAGTGATTTTGTGTCATTGGTTGAACATTTAGGTCATTTTCGTCCTCCCAAGGCTTATTCTCGTCCAATTAGGGTTTTTAACCAATCTTGTGCATCTAATAAGTGATTTTGTGTCATTGGTTGAACATTTAGGTCATTTTCGTCCTCCCTAGGCTTATTCTCGTCCAATTAGGGTTTTTAACCAATCTTGTGCATCCAATAAGTGATTTTGTGTCATTGGTTGAACATTGAGGTCATTTTTGTCCTCCCTAGGCTTATTCTCGTCCAATTAGGGTTTTTAACCATTCTTTTGCATCCAATAAGTGATTTTGTGTCGTTAGTTGATTATTTAGGTCATTTTCGTTCTCCCAAGGCTTATTCTCGTCCAATTAGGGTTTTTAACCAATCTTGTGCATCTAATAAGTGATTTTGTGTCATTGGTTGAACATTTAGGTCATTTTCGTCCTCCCTAGGCTTATTCTCGTCCAATTAGGGTTTTTAACCAATCTTGTGCATCCAATAAGTGATTTTGTGTCATTGGTTGAACATTTAGGTCATTTTCGTCCTCCCAAGACTTATTCTTGTCCAATTAAGGTTTTTAACCAATCTTGTGCATCCAATAAGTGATTTTGTGTCATTGGTTGAACATTTAGGTCATTTTCGTCCTCCCAAGGCTTATTCTCGTCCAATTAGGGTTTTTAACCAATCTTGTGCATCCAATAAGTACATTTGTGTCATTGGTTGAACATTTAAGTCATTTTCTTCCTCCCAAGGCTTATTCTCGTCCAATTAGGGTTTTTAACCAATCTTGTGCATCCAATAAGTACATTTGTGTCATTGGTTGAACATTTAGGTCATTTTCGTCCTCCCAAGGCTTATTCTCGTCCAATTAGGGTTTTTAACCAATCTTGTGCATCCAATAAGTGATTTTGTGTCATTGGTTGAACATTTAGGTCAATTTCGTCCTCCCAATACTTATTCTCGTCCAATTAGGGTTTTTTAACAATCTTGTGCATCCAATAAGTACATTTGTGTCATTAGTTGAACATTTAGGTCATTTATGACCTCCAAAAGCTTATTCTCGTCCAATTAGGGTTTTTAACCAATCTTGTGCATCCAATAAGTGATTTTGTGTCATTGGTTGAACATTTAGGTCATTTTCGTCCTCCCTAGGCTTATTCTCGTCCAATTAGGGTTTTTAACCAATCTTGTGCATCCAATAAGTGATTTTGTGTCATTGGTTGAACATTTAGGTCATTTGCGTCCTCCCAAGGCTTATTCTCGTCCAATTAGGGTTTTTAACCAATCTTTTGCATCCAATTAGTGATTTTGTGTCATTTGTTGAACATTTAGGTCATTTTCGTCCTCCCAAGGCTTATTCGCGTCCAATTAGGGTTTTTAACCAATCTTGTGTATCCAATAAGTGATTTTGTGTCATTGGTTGAACATTTAGGTCATTTTCGTCCTCCCAAGGCTTATTCTCGTCCAATTAGGGTTTTTAACCAATCTTGTGCATCCAATAAGTACATTTGTGTCATTGGTTGAACATTTATGTCATTTTCGTCCTCCCAAGGCTTATTCACGTCCAATTAGGGTTTTTAACTTATCTTTTGCATCCAATAAGTGATTTTGTGTCATTGGTTGAACATTTAGGTCATTTTCGTCCTCCCAAGGCTTATTCTCGTCCAATTAGGGTTTTTAACCAATCTTGTGCATCCAATAAGTACATTTGTGTCATTGGTTGAACATTTATGTCATTTTCGTCCTCCCAAGGCTTATTCTTGTCCAATTAGGGTTCTTAACCAATCTTGTGCATCCAATAAGTACATTTGTGTCATTGGTTGAACATTTAGGTCATTTTCGTCCTCCCAAGGCTTATTCTCGTCCAATTAGGGTTTTTAACCAATCTTGTGCATCCAATAAGTGATTTTGTGTCATTGGTTGAACATTTAGGTCATTTTCGTCCTCCCAAGGCTTATTCTCGTCCAATTAGGGTTTTTAACCAATCTTGTGCATCCAATAAGTACATTTGTGTCATTGGTTGAACATTTAGGTCATTTTCGTCCTCCCAAGGCTTATTCTCGTCCAATTTGGGTTTTTAACCAATCTTGTGCTTCTAATAAGTGATTTTGTGTCATTGGTTGAACATTTAGGTCATTTTCGTCCTCCCAAGGCTTATTCTCGTCCAATTAGGGTTTTTAACCAATCTTGTGCATCCAATAAGTACATTTGTGTCATTGGTTGAACATTTAGGTCATTTTCGTCCTCCCTAAGCTTATTCTCGTCCAATTAGAGTTTTTAACAAAACTTGGGCATCCAATAAGTACATTTGTGCTATTGGTTGAACATTTAGGTCATTTTCATCCTCCCAAGGCTTATTCTCGTCCAATTAGGGTTTTTAACCAATCTTGTGCATCTAATAAGTGATTTTGTGTCATTGGTTGAACATTTAGGTCATTTTCGTCCTCCCTATGCTTATTCTCGTCCAATTAGGGTTTTTAACCAATCTTGTGCATCCAATAAGTGATTTTGTGTCGTTGATTGAACATTTAGGTCATTTTCGTCCTCCCAATGCTTATTCTCGTCCAATTACGGTTTTTAACCAATCTTGTGTATCCAATAAGTGATTTTGTGTCATTGGTTGAACATTTAGGTCATTTTCGTCCTCCCAAGGCTTATTCTCGTCCAATTAGGGTTTTTAACCAATCTTGTGCATCTAATAAGTGATTTTGTGTCATTGGTTGAACATTTAGGTCATTTTCGTCCTCCCTATGCTTATTCTCGTCCAATTAGGGTTTTTAACCAATCTTGTGCATCCAATAAGTGATTTTGTGTCATTGGTTGAACATTTAGGTTATTTTCGTTCTCCTTAGGCTTATTCTCGTCCAATTAGGATTTTTAACCAATCTTGTGCATCCAATAAGTGATTTTGTGTCATTGGTTGAAAATTTAGGTCATTTTCATTTTCCCAAGGCTTATTCTCGTCCAATTAGGGTTTTTAACCAATCTTGTGCATCCAATAAGTGATTTTGTGTCGTTGGTTGATTATTTAGGTCATTTTCGTCCCCCCAAGGCTTATTCTCGTCCAATTATGTTTTTTAACCAATCTTGTGCATCCAATAATTGATTTTGTGTCATTGGTTGAACATTTAGGTCATTTTCGTTTTCCCAAGGCTTATTCTCGTCCAATTAGGGTTTTTAACCAATCTTTTGCATCCAATAAGTGATTTTGTGTCATTGATTGAACATTTAGGTCATTCTCGTCCTCCCAAGGCTTATTCTCGTCCAATTACGGTTTTTAACCAATCTTGTGCATCCAATAAGTTATTTTGTGTCATTGGTTGAACATTTAGGTCATTTTCGTCCTCCCAAGGCTTATTCTCGTCCAATTAGGGTTTTTAACCAATCTTTTGCATCCAATAAGTGATTTTGTGTCATTGGTTGAACATTTAGGTCATTTTCGTCCTCCAGGGACTTATTCTCGTCCAATTAGGGTTTTTAACCAATCTTGTGCATCCAATAAGTGATTTTGTGTCAATTGTTGAACATTTAGGTCATTTTCATCCTCCCTAGGCTTATTCTCGTCCAATTAGGGTTTTGTGCATCCAATAAGTACATTTGTGTCTTTGGTTGAACATTTAGGTCATTTTCGTCCTACCAAGGCTTATTCTCGTCCAATTACGGTTTTTAACCAATCTTGTGCATCCAATACGTGATTTTGTGTCATTAGTTGAACATTTAGGTCATTTTCGTCCTCCCTATGCTTATTCTCGTCCAATTAGGGTTTTTAACTAATCTTGTGCAACCAATAAGTGATTTTGTGTCATTGTTTGAACATTTAGGTCATTTTCGTCCTCCCAAGGCTTATTCTCCTCCAATTAGGGTTTTTAACCAATCTTGTGCATCCAATAAGTGATTTTGTGTCATTGGTTGGACATTTAGGTCATTTTCGTCATCCCAAGGCTTATTCTCGTCCAATTAGGGTTTTTAACCAATCTTGTGCATCCAATAATTGATTTTGTGTCATTGGTTGAACATTTAGTTCATTTTCGTTCTCCAAAGGCTTATTCTCGTCCAATTAGGGTTTTTAACCAATCTTGTGCATCCAATAAGTGATTTTGTGTCATTGGTTGAACATTTAGGTCATTTTCGTCCTCCCAAGGCTTATTCTCGTCCAATTAGGGTTTTTAACCAATCTTGTGCATCCAATAAGTGATTTTGTTTCATGGGTTGAACATTTGGGTCATTTTCGTTCTCCCTAGGCTTATTCTCGTTCAATTAGGGTTTTTAACCAATCTTGTGCATCCAATAAGTGATTTTGTGTCATTGTTTGAACATTTAGGTTATTTTCGTCCTCCCAAGGCTTATTCTCGTCCAATTAGGGTTTTTAACCAATCTTGTGCATCCAACAAGTACATTTATGTCATTGGTTGAACATTTAGGTCATTTTCGTCCTCCAAAGGCTTATTCTCGTCCAATTAGGGTTTTTAACCAATCTTGTGCATCCAATAAGTGATTTTGTGTCATTGGTTGAACATTTAGGTCATTTTCATCCTTCAGGGATTTATTCTCGTCCAATTAGGGTTTTTAACCAATCTTGTGCATCCAATTAGTGATTTTGTGTCATTGGTTGAACATTTAGGTCATTTTCGTCCTCCCAAGGCTTATTCTCGTCCAATTAGGGTTTTTAACCAATCTTGTGCATCCAATAAGTGATTTTGTGTCATTGTTTGAACATTTAGATCATTTTCGTCCTCCCAAGGCTTATTCTCGTCCAATTAGGGTTTTTAACCAATCTTGTGCATCCAATAAGTACATTTGTGTCATTGGTTGAACATTTAGGTCATTTTCGTCCTCCCAAGGCTTATTCTCGTCCAATTAGGGATTTGAACCAATCTTGTGCATCCAATAAGTGATTTTGTGTCATTGGTTGAACATTTAGGTCATTTTCGTCCTCCCAAGGCTTATTCTCGTCCAATTAGGGTTTTTAACCAATCTTGTGCATCCAATAAGTGATTTTGTGTCATTGGTTGAACATTTAGGTCATTATCGTCCTCCCTAGACTTATTCTCGTCCAATTAGGGTTTTTAACCAATGTTGTGCATCCAATAAGTGATTTTGTGTCATTGGTTGAACATTTAGGTCATTTTTGTCCTGTCAAGGCTTATTCTCGTCCAATTAGGGTTTTTAACCAATCTTGTGCATCCAATAAGTGATTTTGTGTCATTGGTTGAACATTTAGGTCATTTTCGTCCTCCCAAGGCTTATTCTCGTCCAATTAGGGTTTTTAACCAATCTTGTGCATCCAATAAGTGATTTTGTGTTATTGGTTGAACATTTAGGTCATTATCGTCCTCCCAAGGCTTATTCTCGTCCAATTCGCGTTTTTAACTAATCTTGTGCATCCAATAAGTGATTTTGTGTCATTGGTTGAACATTTAGGTCATTTTAGTCCTCCCAAGGCTTATTCTCGTCCAATTTGGGTTTTTAACCAATCTTGTGCATCCAATAAGTGATTTTGTGTCATTGGTTGAACATTTAGGTCATTTTCGTCCTCCCAAGGCTTATTCTCGTCCAATTAGGGTTTTTAACCAATCTTGAGCATCCAATAAGTGATTTTGTGTCATTGGTGGAACATTTAGGTCATTTTCGTCCTCTTAAGGCTTGTTCTCGTTCAATTAGGGTTTTTAACCAATCTTGTGCATCCAATAAGTGATTTTGTGTCATTGGTTGAAAATTTAGGTCATTTTTGCCTCCCAAGGCTTATTCTCGTCCAATTTGGGTTTTTAACCAATCTTGTGCATCCAATAAGTGATTTTGTGTCATTGGTTGAACATTTAGGTCATTTTCGTCCTCCCAAGGCTTATTCTCGTCCAATTAGGGTTTTTAACCAATCTTGTGCATCCAATAAGTGATTTTGTGTCATTGGTTGAACATTTAGGTCATTTTCGTCCTACCAAGGATTATTCTCGTCCAATTAGGGTTTTTAACCAATCTTGTGCATCCAATAAGTGATTTTGTGTCATTGGTTGAACATTTAGGTCATTTTCGTCCTCCCAAGGCTTATTCTCGTCCAATTAGGGGTTTTCACCAATCTTGTGCATCCAATAAGTGATTTTGTGTCATTGGTTGAACATTTAGGTCATTTTCGTCCTCCCTAGGCTTATTCTCGTCCAATTAGGGTTTTTAACCAATCTTGTGCATCCAATAAGTGATTTTGTGTCGTTGATTGAACATTTAGGTCATTTTCGTCCTCCCAATGCTTATTCTCGTCCAATTAGGGTTTTTAACCAATCTTGTGCATCCAACAAGTACATTTGTGTCATTGGTTGAAAATTTAGGTCATTTTCGTTTTCCCAAGGCTTATTCTCGTCCAATTAGGGTTTTTAACCAATCTTGTGCATCCAATAAGTGATTTTGTGTCATTGGTTGAACATTTAGGTCATTTTCGTCCTCCCAAGGCTTATTCTCGTCCAAATACGGTTTTTAACCAATCTTGTGCATCCAATAAGTGATTTTGTGTCATTGGTTGAACATTTAGGTCATTTTCGTCCTCCCTAGGCTTATTCTCGTCCAATTAGGGTTTTTAACCAATCTTGTGCATCCAATAAGTGATTTTGTGTCGTTGATTGAACATTTAGGTCATTTTCGTCCTCCCAAGGCTTGTTCTTGTCCAATTAGGGTTTTTAACCAATCTTGTGCATGCAATAAGTGATTTTGTGTCATTGGTTGAACATTTAGGTCATTTTCGTCCTCCCAAGGCTTATTCTCGTCCAATTAGGGTTTTTAACCAATCTTGTGCATCCAATAAGTACATTTGTGTCATTGGTTGAACATTTCGGTCATTTTCATCCTCCCTACGCTTATTCTCGTCCAATTAGGGTTTTTAACCAATCTTGTGCATCCAATAAGTACATTTGTGTCATTGGTTGAACATTTAGGTCATTTTCGTCCTCCCAAGGCTTATTCTCGTCCAATTAGGGTTTTTAACCAATCTTGTGCATCAAATAAAAACATTTGTGTCATTGGTTGAACATTTAGGTCATTTTCGTCCTCCCAAGGCTTATTCTCGTCCAATTAGGGTTTTTAACCAATCTTGTGCATCCAATAAGTGATTTTGTGTCATTGGTTGAACATTTAGGTCATTTTCGTCCTCCCAAGGCTTATTCTCGTCCAATTAGGGTTTTTAACCAATCTTGTGCATCCAATAAGTGATTTTGTGTCGTTGGTTGAGCATTTAGGTCATTTTCGTCCTCCCAAGGCTTATTCTCGTCCAATTAGGGTTTTTAACCAATCTTGTGCATCCAATAAGTACATTTGTGTCATTGGTTGAACATTTAGGTCATTTTCGTCCTCCCAAGGCTTATTCTCGTCATATTAGGGTTTTTAACCAATCTTGTGCATCCAATAAGTACATTTGTGTCATTGGTTGAACATTTAGGTCATTTTCGTCCTTCCAAGGCTTATTCTCGTCCAATTAGGGTTTTTAACAAATCTTGTGCATCCAATAAGTGATTTTGTGTCATTGGTTGAACATTTAGGTCATTTTCGTCCTCCCAAGGCTTATTCTCGTCCAATTAGGGTTTTTAACCAATCTTGTGCATCCAATACGTGATTTTGTGTCATTGGTTGAACATTTAGGTCATTTTCGTCCTTCAAGGCTTATTCTCGTCCTATTAGGGTTTTTAACCAATCTTGTGCATCCAATAAGTGATTTTGTGTCATTGGTTGAACATTTAGGTCATTTTCGTCCTCCCAAGGCTTATTCTCGTCCAATTAGGGTTTTTAACCAATCTTGTGCATCCAATAAGTGATTTTGTGTCATTGGTTGAACATTTAGGTCATTTTCGTCCTCCCAAGGCTTATTCTCGTCCAATTAGGGTTTTTAACCAATCTTGTGCATCATATAAGTACTTTTGTGTCATTGGTTGAACATTTCGGTCATTTTCGTCCTCCTAAGGTTTATTCTCGCCCAATTAGGGGTTTTAACCAATCTTGTGCATCCAATAAGTGATTTTGTGTCATTGGTTGAACATTTAGGTCATTTTCGTCCTCCCAAGGCTTATTCTCGTCCAATTAGGGTTTTTAACCAATCTTGTGCATCCAATAAGTGATTTTGTGTCCTTTGTTGAACATTTAGGTCATTTTCGTCCTCCCAAGGCTTATTCTCGTCCAATTAGGGTTTTTAACCAATCTTGTGCATCCAATAAGTACATTTGTGTCATTGGTTGAACATTTAGGTCATTTTCGTCCTCCCAAGGCTTATTCTCGTCCAATTAGGGTTTTTAACCAATCTTGTGCATCCAATAAGTGATTTTCTGTCATTAGTTGAACATTTAGGTCATTTTCGTCCTCCATAGCCTTATTCTCGTCCAATTAGTGTTTTTAACCAATCTTGTGCATCCAATAAGTACATTTGTGTCATTGGTTGAACATTTAGGTCATTTTCGTCCTCCCAAGGCTTATTCTCGTCCAATTAGGGTTTTTAACCAATCTTGTGCATCCAATAAGTACATTTGTGTCATTGGTTGAACATTTAGGTCATTTTCGTCCTCCCTAAGCTTATTCTTGTCCAATTAGGGTTTTTAACAAATCTTGGGCATCCAATAAGTACATTTGTGCTATTGGTTGAACATTTAGGTCATTTTCATCCTCCCAAGGCTTATTCTCATCCAATTAGGGTTTTTAACCAATCTTGTGCATCCAATAAGTGATTTTGTGTCATTGGTTGAACATTTAGGTCATTTTCGTCCTCCCAAGGCTTATTCTCGTCCAATTAGGGTTTTTAACCAATCTTGTGCATCCAATAAGTACATTTGTGTCATTGGTTGAACATTTAGGTCATTTTCGTCCTCCCTGGGCTTATTCTCGTCCAATTAGGGTTTTTAACCAATCTTGTGCATCCAATAAGTACATTTGTGTCATTGGTTGAAAATTTAGGTCATTTTCGTCCTCCCACGGCTTATTCTCGTCCAATTAGGGTTTTTAACCAATCTTGTGCATCCAATAAGTGATTTTGTGTCATTGGTTGAACATTTACGTCATATTCGTCCTCCCAAGGCTTATTCTCGTCCAATTAGGGGTTTTAACCAATCTTGTGCATCCAATAAGTGATTTTGTGTCATTGGTTGAACATTTAGGTCATTTTCGTCCTCCCAAGGCTTATTCTCGTCCAATTAGGGTTTTTAACCAATCTTGTGCATCCAATAAGTACATTTGTGTCATTGGTTGAACATTTAGGTCATTTTCGTCCTCCCAAGGGTTATTCGCGTCCAATTAGGGTTTTTAACCAATCTTGTGCATCCAATAAGTGATTTTGTGTCATTGGTTGAACATTTAGGTCATTTTCGTCCTCCCAAGGCTTATTCTCGTCCAATTAGGGTTTTTAACCAATCTTGTGCATCCAATAAGTACATTTGTGTCATTGGTTGAACATTTAGGTCATTTTCGTCCTCCCCAAGGCTTATTCTTGTCCAATTAGGGTTTTTAACCAATCTTGTGCATCCAATAAGTGATTTTGTGTCATTGGTTGAACATTTAGGTCATTTTCGTCCTCCCAAGGCTTATTCTCGTCCAATTAGGGTTTTTAACCAATCTTGTGCATCCAATAAGTACATTTGTGTCATTGGTTGAAATTTGAAGTCATTTTGGTTTTCCCAAGGCTTATTCTCGTCCAATTAGGGTTTTTAACCAATCTTGTGCATCTAATAAGTGATTTTGTGTCCTTGGTTGAACATTTAGGTCATTTTCGTCCTCCCTAGGCTTATTCTCGTCCAATTAGGGTTTTTAACCAATCTTGTGCATCCAATAAGTGATTTTGTGTCATAGGTTGAACATTTAGGTCATTTTTTTCCTCGCAAGGGTTATTCTTGTCCAATTAGGGTTTTTAACCAATCTTGTGCATCCAATAAGTACATTTGTGTCATTGGTTGAAAATTTAGGTCATTTTCGTTTTCCCAAGGCATATTCTCGTCCAATTAGGGTTTTTAACCAATCTTGTGCATCTAATAAGTGATTTTGTGTCCTTGGTTGAACATTTAGGTCATTTTCGTCCTCCCTAGGCTTATTCTCGTCCAATTAGGGTTTTTAACCAATCTTGTGCATCTAATAAGTGATTTTGTGTCATTGGTTGAACATTTAGGTCATTTTCGTCCTCCCTATGCTTATTCTCGTCCAATTAGGGTTTTTAACCAATCTTGTGCATCCAATAAGTGATTGTGTCATTGGTTGAAAATTTAGGTCATTTTCGTCCTCCCTAGGCTTATTCTCGTCCAATTAGGGTTTTTAACCAATCTTGTGCATCCAATAAGTGATTTTGTGTCGTTGGTTGATTATTTAGGTCATTTTTGTCCTCCCAAGGCTTATTCTCGTCCAATTAGGGTTTTTAACCAATCTTGTGCATCCAATAAGTGATTTTGTGTCATTGGTTGAACATATAGGTCATTTTCGTCCTCCCAAGGCTTATTCTCGTCCAATTAGGGTTTTTAACCAATCTTGTGCATCTAATAAGTGATTTTGTGTCATTGGTTGAACATTTAGGTCATTTTCGTCCTCCCTATGCTTATTCTCGTCCAATTAGGGTTTTTAACCAATCTTGTGCATCCAATAAGTGATTTTGTGTCATCGATTGAACATTTAGGTCATTTTCGTCCTCCCAAGGCTTATTCTCGTCCAATTACGGTTTTTAACCAATCTTGTGCATCCAATAAGTGATTTTGTGTCATTGGTTGAACATTTAGGTCATTTTCGTCCTCCCAAGGCTTATTCTCGTCCAATTAGGGTTTTTAACCAATCTTGTGCATCCAATAAGTGATTTTGTGTCATTGGTTGAACATTTAGGTCATTTTCGTCCTCCCAAGGCTTATTCTCGTCAAATTATGGTTTTTAACCAATCTTGTGCATCCAATAAGTGATTTTGTGTCATTGGTTGAACATTTAGGTCATTTTCGTCCTCCCAAGGCTTATTCTCGTCCAATTAGGGTTTTTAACCAATCTTGTGCATCCAATAAGTCATTTTGTGTCATTGTTTGAACATTTAGGTAATTTTCGTCCTCCCAAGGCTTATTCTCGTCCAATTAGGGTTTTTAACCAATCTTGTGCACCCAATAAGTCATTTTGTGTCAATGGTTGAACATTTAGGTCATTTTCGTCCTCGCAAGGCTTATTCTCGTCCAATTAGGGTGTTTTAACCAATCTTGTGCATCCAATAAGTGATTTTGTGTCATTGGTTGAACATTTAGGTCATTTTCGTCCTCGCAAGGCTTATTCTGGTCCAATTAGGGTTTTTAACCAATCTTGTGCATCCAATAAGTGATTTTGTGTCATTGGTTGAAAATTTAGGTCATTTTCATTTTCCCAAGGCTTATTCTCGTCCAATTAGGGTTTTTAACCAATCTTGTGCATCCAATAAGTGATTTTGTGTCATTGGTTGAACATTTAGGTCATTTTCGTCCTCCCAAGGCTTATTCTCGTCCAATTAGGGTTTTTAACCAATCTTGTGCATCCAATAAGTGATTTTGTGTCATTGGTTGAAAATTTAGGTCATTTTCCTTTTCCCAAGGCTTATTCTTGTCCAATTAGGGTTTTTAACCAATCTTGTGCATCCAATAAGTGATTTTGTGTCATTGATTTAACATTTAGGTCATTTTCGTCCTCCCAAGGCTTATTCTCGTCCAATTAGGGTTTTTAACCAATCTTGTGCATCCAATAAGTACATTTGTGTCATTGGTTGAACATTTAGGTCATTTTCGTCCTCCCTAAGCTTATTCTCATCCAATTAGGGTTTTTAACAAAACTTGGGCATCCAATAAGTACATTTGTGCTATTGGTTGAACATTTAGGTCATTTTCATCCTCCCAAGGCTTATTCTCGTCCAATTAGGGTTTTTAACCAATCTTGTGCATCTAATAAGTGATTTTGTGTCATTGGTTGAACATTTAGGTCATTTTCGTCCTCCCTATGCTTATTCTCGTCCAATTAGGGTTTTTAACCAATCTTGTGCATCCAATAAGTGATTTTGTGTCATTGGTTGAACATTTAGGTTATTTTCGTTCTCCTTAGGCTTAATCTCGTCCAATTAGGGTTTTTAACCAATCTTGTGCATCCAATAAGTGATTTTGTGTCATTGGTTGAAAATTTAGGTCATTTTCATTTTCCCAAGGCTTATTCTCGTCCAATTAGGGTTTTTAACCAATCTTGTGCATCCAATAAGTGATTTTGTGTCGTTGGTTGATTATTTAGGTCATTTTCGTCCCCCCAAGGCTTATTCTCGTCTAATTATGTTTTTTAACCAATCTTGTGCATCCAATAATTGATTTTGTGTCATTAGTTGAACATTTAGGTCATTTTCGTTTTCCCAAGGCTTATTCTCGTCCAATTAGGGTTT
>JBBPBP010000767.1:0-16707 GCA_037974735.1 Cicer chorassanicum
TATTGGTTGAACATTTAGGTCATTTTCTTCCTCCCAAGGCTTATTCTCGTCCAATTAGGGTTTTTAATCAATCTTGTGCATCCAATAAGTGATTTTGTGTCATTGGTTGAACATTTAGGTCATTTTCGTCCTCCCTAGGCTTATTCTCGTCCAATTAGGGTTTTTAACCAATCTTGTGCATCCAATAAGTGATTTTGTGTCATTGGTTTAACATTTAGGTCATTTTCGTCCTCCCTAGGCTTATACTCGTCCAATTAGGGTTTTTAACCAATCTTGTGCTTCCAATAAGTGATTTTGTGCTATTGGTTGAACATTTAGGTCATTTTCGTCCCCCAAGGCTTTTTCTCGTCCAATTAGGGTTTTTAACCTATCTTGTGCATCCAATAAGTACATTTGTGTCATTGGTTGAACATTTAGGTCATTTTTCGTCCTCCCAAGGCTCATTCTTGTCCAATTAGGGTTTTTAACCAATCTTGTGCATCCAATAAGTGATTTTGTGTCATTGGTAGAACATTTAGGTCATTTTCGTCCTCCCTAGGCTTATTCTCGTCCAATTAGGGTTTTTAACCAATCTTGTGCATCCCATAAGTGATTTTGTGCCATTGGTTGAACATTTAGGTCATTTTCGTCCTCCCTATGCTTATTCTCGTCCAATTAGGATTTTTAACCAATCTTGTGCATCCAATAAGTGATTTTGTGTCATTGGTTGAACATTTAGGTCATTTTCGTCCTCCCTAGGCTTATTCTCGTCCAATTAGGGTTTTTAACCAATCTTGTGAATCCAATAAGTGATTTTGTGTCATTGGTTGAACATTTAGGTCATTTTCGTCCTCCCAAGGCTTATTCTCGTCCAAGTAGGGTTTTTAACCAATCTTGTGCATCCAATAAGTGATTTTGTGTCATTGGTTGAACATTTAGGTCATTTTCGTCCTCCCAAGGCTTATTCTCGTCCAATTAGGGTTTTTAACCAATCTTGTGCATATCCAATAAGTGATTTTGTGTCATTGGTTTAACATTTAGGTCATTTTCGCCTTCCCTATGCTTATTCTCGTCCAATTAGGGTTTTTAAACAATCTTGTGCATCCAATAAGTAATTTTGTGCCATTGGTTGAACATTTAGGTCATTTCCGTCCTCCCTAGGCTTATTCTCGTCCAATTAGGGTTTTAACCAATCTTGTGCATCCAATAAGTGATTTTGTGCCATTGGTTGAACATTTAGGTCATTTTCGTCCTCCCTATGCTTATTCTCGTCAATTAGGGTTTTTAAACAATCTTGTGCATCCAATAAGTGATTTTGTGCCATTGGTTGAACATTTAGGTCATTTTCGTCCTCCCAAGGCTTATTCTCGTCCAATTAGGGTTTTTAACCAATCTTGTGCATCTAATAAGTGATTTTGTGTCATTGGTTGAACATTTAGGTCATTTTCGTCCTCCCTAGGCTTATTCTCGTCCAATTAGGGTTTTTAACCAATCTTGTCGATCCAATAAGTGATTCTGTGTCATTGGTTGAACATTTAGGTCATTTTCGTCCTCCCAAGGCTTATTCTTGCCAATTAGGGTTTTTAACCAATCTTGTGCATTGAATAAGTGATTTTGTGTCATTGGTTGAACATTTAGGTCATTTTCGTCCTCCCTAGGCTTATTCTCGTCCAATTAGGGTTTTTAACCAATCTTGTGCATCCAATAACTGATTTTGTGTCATTGGTTGAACATTTAGGTCATTTATGTCCTCCATAGGCTTATTCTCGTCCAATTAGGGTTTTTAACCAATCTTGTGCATCCAATAAGTGATTTTGTGTCATTGGTTGAACATTTAGGTCATTTTCGTCCTCCCAAGGCTTATTCTCGTCCAATTAGGGTTTTTAACCAATCTTGTGCATCCAATAAGTACATTTGTGTCATTGGTTGAACATTTAGGTCATTTTCATCCTCCCTAGGGTTTTTCTCGCCCAATTAGGGTTTTTAACAAATCTTGTGCATCCAATAAGTGATTTTGTGTCATTGGTTGAACATTTAGGTCATTTTCATCATCCCAAGGCTTATTCTCGTCCAATTAGGGGTTTTAACCAATCTTGTGCATCCAATAAGTGATTTTGTGTCATTGGTTGAACATTTAGGTCATTTTCGTCCTCCCAAGGCTTATTCTCGTCCAATTAGGGTTTTTAACCAATCTTGTGCATCTAATAAGTGATTTTGTGTCATTGGTTGAACATTTATGTAATTTTCGTCCTCCCAAGGCTTATTCTCGTCCAATTAGGGTTTTTAACCCATCTTGTGCATCCAATAACTACATTTGTGTCATTGGTTGAACATTTAGGTCATTTTCGTCCTCCCTAGGCTTATTCTCGTCCAATTAGGGGTTTTAACCAATCTTGTGCATCCAATAAGTGATTTTGTGTCATTGGTTGAACATTTACGTCATTTTCGTCCTCCCAAGGCTTATTCTCGTCCAATTAGGGTTTTTAACCAATCTTGTGCATCCAATAAGTGATTTTGTGTCATTGGTTTAAGATTTAGTTCATTTTCGTCCTCCCAAGGCTTATTCTCGTCCAATTAGGGTTTTTAACCAATCTTGTGCATCCAATAAGTACATTTGTGTCATTGGTTGAACATTTAGGTCATTTTCGTCCTCCCAAGGCTTATTCTCGTCCAATTAGGGTTTTTAACCAATCTTGTGCATCCAATAAGTGATTTTGTGTCAATGGTTGAACATCTAGGTCATTTTCGTCCTCCCAAGGCTTATTCTCGTCCAATTAGGGTTTTTAACCAATCTTGTGCATCCAATAAGTACATTTGTGTCATTGGTTGAACATTTAGGTCATTTTCGTCCTCCCTAGGCTTATTCTCGTCCAATTAGGGTTTTTAACCAATCTTGTGCATCCAATAAGTACATTTGTGTCATTAGTTGAACATTTATGTCATTTTCGTCCTCCCAAGGCTTATTCTCGTCCAATTAGGGTTTTTAACCAATCTTGTGCATCCAATAAGTGATTTTGTGTCATTGGTTGAACATTTATGTCATTTTCGTCCTCCCAAGGCTTATTCTCGTCCAAGTAGGGTTTTTAACCAATCTTGTGCATCCAATAAGTGATTTTGTGTCATTGGTTGAACATTTAGGTCATTTTCGTCCTCCCAAGGCTTATTCTCGTCCAAGTAGGGTTTTTAACCAATCTTGTGCATCCAATAAGTGATTTTGTGTCATTGGTTGAACATTTAGGTCATTTTCGTCCTCCCAAGGCTTATTCTCGTCCAATTAGGGTTTTTAACCAATCTTGTGTATCCAATAAGTGATTTTGTGTCATTGGTTTAACATTTAGGTCATTTTCGTCCTCCCTATGCTTATTCTCGTCAATTAGGGTTTTTAAACAATCTTGTGCATCCAATAAGTGATTTTGTGTCATTGGTTGAACATTTAGGTCATTTTCGTCCTCCCAAGGCTTATTCTCGTCCAAGTAGGGTTTTTAACCAATCTTGTGCATCCAATAAGTGATTTTGTGTCATTGGTTGAACATTTAGGTCATTTTCGTCCTCCCAAGGCTTATTCTCGTCCATGTAGGGTTTTTAACCAATCTTTTGCATCCAATAAGTGATTTTGTGTCATTGGTTGAACATTTAGGTCATTTTCGTCCTCCCAAGGCTTATTCTCGTCCAATTAGGGTTTTTAACCAATCTTGTGCATCCAATAAGTGATTTTGTGTCATTGGTTGAACATTTAGGTCATTTTCGTCCTCCCAAGGGTTATTCTCGTCCAATTAGGGTTTTTAACCAATCTTGTGCATCCAATAAGTACTTTTGTGTCATTGGTTGAACATTTAGGTCATTTTCGTCCTCCCAAGGCTTATTCTCGTCCAATTAGGGTTTTTAACCAATCTTGTGCATCCAATAAGTGATTTTGTGTCATTGGTTGAACATATAGGTCATTTTCGTCCTCCCAAGGCTTATTCTCGTCCAATTAGGGTTTTTAACCAATCTTGTGCATCTAATAAGTGATTTTGTGTCATTGGTTGAACATTTAGGTCATTTTCGTCCTCCCTAGGCTTATTCTCGTCCAATTAGGGTTTTTAACCAATCTTGTGCATCCAATAAGTGATTTTGTGTCGTTGATTGAACATTTAGGTCATTTTCGTCCTCCCAATGCTTATTCTCGTCCAATTACGGTTTTTAACAAATCTTGTGTATCCAATAAGTGATTTTGTGTCATTGGTTGAACATTTAGGTCATTTTCGTCCTCCCAAGGCTTATTCTCGTCCAATTAGGGTTTTTAACCAATCTTGTGCATCTAATAAGTGATTTTGTGTCATTGGTTGAACATTTAGGTCATTTTCGTCCTCCCTATGCTTATTCTCGTCCAATTAGGGTTTTTAACCAATCTTGTGCATCCAATAAGTGATTTTGTGTCATTGGTTGAACATTTAGGTCATTTTCGTCCTCCCTAGGCTTATTCTTGCCAATTAGGGTTTTTAACCAATCTTGTGCATCCAATAAGTGATTTTGTGGCATTGGTTGAACATTTAGGTCATTTTCGTCCTCCCAAGGCTTATTCTCGTCCAAGTAGGGTTTTTAACCAATCTTGTGCATCCAATAAGTGATTTTGTGTCATTGGTTGAACATTTAGGTCATTTTCGTCCTCCCAAGGCTTATTCTCGTCCAATTAGGGTTTTTAACCAATCTTGTGCATCTAATAAGTGATTTTGTGTCATTGGTTTAACATTTAGGTCATTTTCGTCCTCCCTAGGCTTATACTCGTCCAATTAGGGTGTTTAACCAATCTTGTGCTTCCAATAAGTGATTTTGTGCTATTGGTTGAACATTTAGGTCATTTTCGTCCCCCAAGGCTTTTTCTCGTCCAATTAGGGTTTTTAACCTATCTTGTGCATCCAATAAGTACATTTGTGTCATTGGTTGAACATTTAGGTCATTTTCGTCCTCCCTAGGCTTATTCTCGTCCAATTAGGGTTTTTAACCAATCTTGTGCATCCAATAAGTGATTTTGTGTCATTGATTGAACATTTAGGTCATTTTCGTCCTCCCTAGGCTAATTCTCGTCCAATTTGGGTTTTTAACCAATCTTGTGCATCCAATAAGTGATTTTGTGTCATTGGTTGAACATTTAGGTCATTTTCGTCCTCCCAAGGCTTATTCTCGTCCAATTAGGGTTTTTAACCAATCTTGTGCATCCAATAAGTGATTTTGTGTCATTGGTTTAACATTTAGGTCATTTTCGTCCTCCCAAGGCTTATTCTCGTCCAATTAGGGTTTTTAACCGATCTTGGGCATCCAATAAGTGATTTTGTGTCATTGGTTGAACATTTAGGTCATTATCGTCCTCCCAAGGTTTATTCTCGTCCAATTAGGGTTTTTAACCAATCTTTTGCATCAAATAAGTGATTTTGTGTCATTGGTTGAACATTTAGGTCATTTTCGTCCTCCCAAGGCTTATTCTCATCCAATTAGGGTTTTTAACCAATCTTGTGCATCCAATAAGTGATTTTGTGTCATTGGTTGAACATTTAGGTCATTTTCGTCCTCCCTAGGCTTATTCTCGTCCAATTAGGGTTTTTAACCAATCTTTTGCATCCAATAAGTACATTTGTGTCATTGGTTGAACATTTATGTCATTTTCGTCCTCCCTAGGCTTATTCTCGTCCAATTAAGTTTTTTAACTAATCTTGGGCAACCAATAAGTGATTTTGTGTCATTGGTTGAACATTTAGGCCATTTTTGTCCTCCCTAGTCTTATTCTCGTCCAATTAAGGTTTTTAACCAATCTTGTGCATCCAATAAGTGATTTTGTGTCATTGGTTGAACATTTAGGTCATTTTCGTCCTCCCAAGGCTTATTCTCGTCCAATTAGGGTTTTTAACCAATCTTGTGCATCCAATAAGTACATTTGTGTCATTTGTTGAACATTTAGGACATTTTCGTCCTCCCAAGGCATATTCTCGTCCAATTAGGGTTTTTAACCAATCTTTTGCATCCAATAAGTACATTTGTGTCATTGGTTGAACATTTAGGTCATTTTCGTCCTCCCAAGGGTTATTCTCATCCAATTAGGGTTTTTAACCAATCTTATGCATCCAATAAGTACATTTGTGTCATTGGTTGAACATTTGGGTCATTTTCGTCCTCCCAAGGCTTATTCTCGTCCAATTAGGGTTTTTAACCAATCTTGTGCATCCAATAAGTACATTTGTGTCATTGGTTGAACATTTAGGTCATTTTCGTCCTTCCTAGGCTTATTCTCGTCCAATTATGGTTTTTAACCAATCTTGTGCATCCAATAAGTGATTTTGTGTCATTGGTTGAACATTTAGGTCATTTTCGTCCTCCCTAGGCTTATTCTCGTCCAATTAGGGTTTTTAACCAATCTTGTGCATCCAATAAGTACATTTGTGTCATTGGTTGAACATTTAGGTCATTTTCGTCCTCGCTAGGCTTATTCTCGATTAAATAGGGTTTTTAACCAATCTCGTGCATCCAATAAGTGATTTTGTGTCATTGGTTGAACATTTAGGTCAATTTCATTCTCCCTAGGCTTATTCTCGTCCAATTAGGGTTTTTAACCAATCTTGTGCATCCAATAAGTACATTTGTGTCATTGGTTGAACATTTAGGTCATTTTCGTCCTCCCAAGGCTTATTCTCGTCCAATTAGGGTTTTTAACCAATCTTGTGCATCCAATAAGTACAGTTGTGTCATTGGTTGAAAATTTAGGTCATTTTAGTCCTCCCAAGTCTTATTCTCGTCTAGTTAGGGTTTTTAACCAATCTTGTGCATCCAATAAGTACATTTGTGTCATTGGTTGAACATTTAGGTCATTTTCGTCCTCCCAAGGCTTATTCTCGTCCAATTAGGGTTTTTAACCAATCTTGTGCATCCAATAAGTACATTTGTGTCATTGGTTGAACATTTAGGTCATTTTCGTCCTCCCAAGGCTTATTCTCGTCCAATTAGGGTTTTTAACCAATCTTGTGCATCCAATAAGTAGATTTGTGTCATTGGTTGAATATTTAGGTCATTTTCGTCCTCCCAAGGCTTATTCTCGTCCAATTAGGGTTTTTAACCAATCTTGTGCATCCAATAAGTACATTTGTGTCATTGGTTGAACATTTAGGTCATTTTCGTCCTCCCAAGGCTTATTCTCGTCCAATTAGGGTTTTTAACCAATCTTGTGCATCCAATGAGTGCTTTTGTGTCATTGGTTGAACATTTAGGTCATTTTCGTCCTCCCTAGGCTTATTCTCGTCCAATTAGGGTTTTTAACCAATCTTGTGCATCCAATAAGTACATTTGTGTCATTGGTTGAACATTTAGGTCAGTTTCGTCCTCCCAAGGCTTATTCTCGTCTAATTAGGGTTTTTAACCAATCTTGTGCATCCAATAAGTACATTTGTGTCATTGGTTGAACATTTAGGTCATTTTCGTCCTCCCAAGGCTTATTCTCGTCCAATTAGGGTTTTTAACCAATCTTGTGCATCCAATAAGTGATTTTGTGTCATTGGTCTAACTTTTAGGTCATGTTCACCCTCTCAATGCTTATTCTCGTCCAATTAGGGTTTTTAACCAATCTTGGGCATCCAATAAGTGATTTTGTGTCATTGGTTGAACATTTAGGTCATTTTCGTCCTCCCTAGGCTTATTCTCGTCCAATTAGGGTTTTTAACCAATCTTGTGCATCCAATAAGTACATTTGTGTCATTGGTTGAACATTTAGGTCATTTTCGTCCTCCCAAGGGTTATTCTCATCCAATTAGGGTTTTTAACCAATCTTATGCATCCAATAAGTACATTTGTGTCATTGGTTGAACATTTGGGTCATTTTCGTCCTCCCAAGGCTTATTCTCGTCCAATTAGGGTTTTTAACCAATCTTGTGCATCCAATAAGTACATTTGTGTCATTGGTTGAACATTTAGGTCATTTTCGTCCTCCCAAGGGTTATTCTCGTCCAATTAGGGTTTTTAACCAATCTTGTGCATCCAATAAGTGATTTTGTGTCATTGATTGAACATTTAGGTCATTTTCGTCCTCCCTAGGCTTATTCTCGTCCAATTAGGGTTTTTAACCAATCTTGTGCATCCAATAAGTGATTTTGTGTCATTGGTTGAACATTTATGTCATTTTCGTCTTCCCAAGGCTTATTCTCGTCCAATTAGGGTTTTTAACCAATCTTGTGCATCCAATAAGTACATTTGTGTCATTGGTTGAACATTTAGGTCATTTTCGTCCTCCCAAGGCTTATTTTCGTCCAATTAGGGTTTTTAACCAATCTTGTGCATCCAATAAGTGATTTTGTGTCATTGATTGAACATTTAGGTCATTTTCGTCCTCCCTAGACGTATTATCATCCAATTAGGATTTTTAACCAATCTTGTGCATCCAATAATTACATTTGTGTCATTGGTTGAACATTTAGGTCATTTTCGTCCTCCCTTGGCTTATTCTCGTTCAATTAAGGTTTTTAACCAATCTTGGGCATCTAATAAGTGATTTTGTGTCATTGGTTGAACATTTAGGTCATTTTCGTCCTCCCAAGGCTTATTCTCGTCCAATTAGGGTTTTTAACCAATCTTGTGCATCCAATAAGTACATTTGTGTCATTGGTTGAACATTTAGGTCATTTTCGTCCTCCCAAGGCTTATTCTCGTCCAATTAGGGTTTTTAACCAATCTTGTGCATCCAATAAGTGATTTTGTGTCAATGGTTGAATATTTAGGTCATTTTCTTCCTCCCAAGGCTTATTCTCGTCCAATTAGGGTTTTTAACCAATCTTGTGCATCCAATAAGTACATTTGTGTCATTGGTTGAACATTTAGGTCATTTTCGTCCTCCCAAGGCTTATTCTCGTCCAATTAGGGTTTTTAACCAATCTTGTGCATCCAATAAGTACATTTGTGTCATTGGTTGAACATTTAGGTCATTTTCGTCCTCACAAGCCTTATTCTCATCCAATTAGGGTTTTTAACCAATCTTGTGCATCCAATAAGTACATTTGTGTCATTGGTTGAACATTTAGGTCATTTTCGTCCTCCCAAGGCTTATTCTCGTCCAATTAGGGTTTTTAACCAATCTTGTGCATCCAATAAGTACTTTTGTGTCATTGGTTGAACATTTAGGTCATTTTCGTCCTCCCTAGGCTTATTCTCCTCCAATTAGGGTTTTTAACCAATCTTGTGCATCCAATAAGTACATTTGTGTCATTGGTTGAACATTTAGGTCATTTTCGTCCTCCCAATGCTTATTCTCGTCCAATTAGGGTTTTTAACCAATCTTGTGCATCCAATAAGTCATTTTGTGTAACTGGTTGAACATTTAGGTCATTTTCGTCCTCCTTAGGCTTATTTATGTCCAATTAGGGTTTTTAACCAATCTTGTGCATCCAATAAGTACATTTGTGTCATTGGTTGAACATTTAGGTCATTTTCGTCCTCCCAAGGCTTATTCTCGTCCAATTAGGGTTTTTAACCAATCTTGTGCATCCAATAAGTGATTTTGTGTCATTGGTTGAACATTTAGGTTATTTTCGTCTTCCCAAGGCTTATTCTCGTCCAATTAGGGTTTTTAACCAATCTTGTGCATCCAATAAGTACATTTGTGTCATTGGTTGAACATTTAGGTCATTTTCGTCCTCCCAAGGCTTATTCTCGTCCAATTAGGGTTTTTAACCAATCTTGTGCATCCAATAAGTGATTTTGTGTCATTGGTTGAACATTTAGGTCATTTTCGTCCTCCCAAGGCTTATTCTCGTCCAATTAGGGTTTTTAACCAATCTTGTGCATCCAATAAGTCATTTTGTGTCATTGGTTGAACATTTAGGTCATTTTCGTCCTCCCTAGGCTTATTCTCGTCCAATTAGGGTTTTTAACCAATCTTGTGCTTCCAATAAGTGATTTTGTGCTATTGTGATGAGGAACTAGAATGCATAACAAAGGAAGGAAGCATAGAAGATATTCAAGGTCTTGGAACTCCAATGACAAGAGCAAGGTCAAAGAAGGCAAAGGAGGTTCTAAATAACTTGATAACCACTTTATTTGAAACAAGTACAACTCATGAAGACTTGAAGCCCAAGATAGTCAATTGCTTAATCCAAATTGAAGAAGCTAAGGAATGAAGGCTGATTCTATGTGTTATCAAATTTTAATATTAGTTTTAATTAAAAAAGTAGACTGAATTAGTAAGAAATTTGGGTCTAATTGAAAAAACTTCAGTTGGGCCAAATTTAAATAACTTGTAAGGAGGTGCCACTATAAAAGGCGAACTCTTATCTTTTTTTGAAGGGATTTTTTTTGGGAGACATTATTTTTGTGAGGCTTTTTGCTCTCTAGAGTTCTTGAAAGAATTCAATTTGAACTTATCAAGGGTCTTAATCCTTGTGGCGTTCTTTTTGGCTTATCAATCCCTAGATTGTGGCGCCATTCTGTTCTTGGTTCTTTTTATTGAATAATAATAAGTTTGAGTTTCCTTTACATCAAACCCTAATACACATATTGTGCCAATTTTCGTGTTCAGTAACCTGTTACCATATCTCAAGTTCTACACACTTGTTTTCGGTGATTCAACATCCTAATTCGCGTTTCAGAACGTCATCTTTCACCTCGTTTTGGAATCGGCCAATTCTGAGGTTCGTAGCTCCGGTTATCGTGTCCTCCAGCAATACGCGATTTTGGATCCAACCCGTAAGTTTCCAACCTAGAACGATCCTTATAGTTTTCAAGACAAACAAATTCATATCATATTGGTTGAACATTTAGGTCATTTTCTTCCTCCCAAGGCTTATTCTCGTCCAATTAGGGTTTTTAATCAATCTTGTGCATCCAATAAGTGATTTTGTGTCATTGGTTGAACATTTAGGTCATTTTCGTCCTCCCTAGGCTTATTCTCGTCCAATTAGGGTTTTTAACCAATCTTGTGCATCCAATAAGTGATTTTGTGTCATTGGTTTAACATTTAGGTCATTTTCGTCCTCCCTAGGCTTATACTCGTCCAATTAGGGTTTTTAACCAATCTTGTGCTTCCAATAAGTGATTTTGTGCTATTGGTTGAACATTTAGGTCAATTTTCGTCCCCCAAGGCTTTTTCTCGTCCAATTAGGGTTTTTAACCTATCTTGTGCATCCAATAAGTACATTTGTGTCATTGGTTGAACATTTAGGTCATTTTCGTCCTCCCAAGGCTCATTCTTGTCCAATTAGGGTTTTTAACCAATCTTGTGCATCCAATAAGTGATTTTGTGTCATTGGTTGAACATTTAGGTCATTTTCGTCCTCCCTAGGCTTATACTCGTCCAATTAGGGTTTTTAACCAATCTTGTGCTTCCAATAAGTGATTTTGTGCGATTGGTTGAACATTTAGGTCATTTTCGTCCCCCAAGGCTTTTTCTCGTCCAATTAGGGTTTTTAACCTATCTTGTGCATCCAATAAGTACATTTGTGTCATTGGTTGAACATTTAGGTCATTTTCGTCCTCCCAAGGCTCATTCTTGTCCAATTAGGGTATTTAACCAATCTTGTGCATCCAATAAGTGATTTTGTGTCATTGGTTGAACATTTAGGTCATTTTCGTCCTCCTAAGGCTTATTCTCTTCCAATTAGGGTTTTTAACCAATCTTGTGCATCCAATAAGTGATTTTGTGTCATTGATTGAACATTTAGGTCATTTTCGTCCTCCCTAGGCTTATTCTCGTCCAATTAGGGTTTTTAACCAATCTTGTGCATCCAATAAGTGATTTTGTGTCATTGGTTGAACATTTATGTCATTTTCGTCTTCCCAAGGCTTATTCTCGTCCAATTAGGGTTTTTAACCAATCTTGTGCATCCAATAAGTACATTTGTGTCATTGGTTGAACATTTAGGTCATTTTCGTCCTCCCAAGGCTTATTTTCGTCCAATTAGGGTTTTTAACCAATCTTGTGCATCCAATAAGTGATTTTGTGTCAATTGTTTAACATTTAGGTCATTTTCGTCCTCCCTAGGCTTATTCTCGTCCAATTAGGGTTTTTAACCAATCTTGTGCATCCAATAAGTACATTTGTGTCATTGGTTGAACATTTAGGTCATTTTCGTCCTCCCAAGGCTTATTCTCGTCCAATTAGGGTTTTTAACCAATCTTGTGCATCCAATAAGTAGATTTGTGTCATTGGTTGAACATTTAGGTCATTTTCGTCCTCCTAATGCTTATTCTCGTCCAATTAGGGTTTTTAACCAATCTTGTGCATCCAATAAGTGATTTTGTGTCATTGGTTGAACATTTAGGTCATTTTCGTCCTCCCAAGGCTTATTCTCGTCCAATTAGGGGTTTTAACCAATCTTGTGCATCCAATAAGTGATTGTGTGTCATTGGTTGAACATTTAGGTCATTTTCGTCCTCCCAAGGCTTATTCTCGTCCAATTAGGGTTTTTAACCAATCTTGTGCATCCAATAAGTACATTTGTGTCATTGGTTGAACATTTAGGTCATTTTCGTCCTCCCATGGCTTATTCTCGTCCAATTCGGGTTTTTAACCAATCTTGTGCATCCAATAAGTACATTTGTGTCATTGGTTGAACATTTAGGTCATTTTCGTCCTCCCAAGGCTTATTCTCGTCCAATTAGGGTTTTTAACCAATCTTGTGCATCCAATAAGTACATTTGTGTCATTGGTTGAACATTTAGGTCATTTTCGTCCTCCCATGGCTTATTCTCGTCCAATTCGGGTTTTTAACCAATCTTGTGCATCCAATAAGTACATTTGTGTCATTGGTTGAACATTTAGGTCATTTTCGTCCTCCCAAGGCTTATTCTCGTCCAATTAGGGTTTTTAACCAATCTTGTGCATCCAATAAGTACATTTGTGTCATTGGTTGAACATTTAAGTCATTTTCGTCCTCCCAAGGTTTATTCTCGTCCAATTAGGGTTTTTAACCAATCTTGTGTATCCAATAAGTGATTTTGTGTCATTGGTTGAACATTTAGGTCATTTTCGTCCTCACAAGGCTTATTCTCTTCCAATTAGGGATTTTAACCAATCTTGTGCATACAATAAGTGATTTTGTGTCATTGGTTGAACATTTAGGTCATTTTCGTTCTCCCAAGGCTTATTCTCGTCCAATTAGGGTTTTTAACCAATCTTGTGCATCCAATAAGTACATTTGTGTCATTGGTTGAACATTTAGGTCATTTTCGTCCTCCCAAGGCTTATTCTCGTCCAATTAGGGTTTTTAACCAATCTTGTGCATCCAATAAGTACATTTGTGTCATTGGTTGAACATTTAGGTCATTTTCGTCCTCCCAAGGCTTATTCTCGTCCAATTAGGGTTTTTAACCAATCTCTTGCATCCAATAAGTACATTTGTGTCATTGGTTGAACATTTAGGTCATTTTCGTCCTCCCAAGGCTTATTCTCGTCCAATTAGGGTTTTTAACCAATCTTGTGCATCCAATAAGTGATTTTGTGTCATTGGTTAAACATTTACGTCATTTTCGTCCTCCCAAGGCTTATTCTCATCCAATTAGGGTTTTTAACCAATCTTGTGCATCCAATAAGTGACTTTGTGTCATTGGTTGAACATTTAGGTCATTTTCTTCCTCCCAAGGCTTATTCTCGTCCAATTAGGGTTTTTAACCAATCTTGTGCATCCAATAAGTACATTTGTGTCATTGGTTGAACATTTAGGTCATTTTCGTCCTCCCAAGGCTTATTCTCGTCGAATTAGGGTTTTTAACCAATCTTGTGCTTCCAATAAGTGATTTTGTGTCATTGATTGAACATTTAGGTCATTTTCGTCCTCCCAATGCTTATTCTCGTCCAATTAGGGTTTTTAACCAATCTTGTGCATCCAATAAGTACATTTGTGTCATTGGTTGAACATTTAGGTCATTTTCGTCCTCCCAAGGCTTATTCTCGTCCAATTAGGGTTTTTAACCAATCTTGTGCATCCAATACGTTATTTTGTGTCATTGGTTGAACATTTAGGTCATTTTCGTCCTCCCAAGGCTTATTCTCGTCCAATTAGGGTTTTTAACCAATCTTGTGCATCCAATAAGTACATTTGTGTCATTGGTTGAACATTTAGGTCATTTTAGACCTCCCAAGGCTTATTCTCCTCCAATTAGGGTTTTTAACCAATCTTGTGCATCCAATAAGTACATTTGTGTCATTGGTTGAACATTTAGGTCATTTTCGTCCTCCCAAGGCTTATTCTCGTCCAATTAGGGTTTTTAACCAATCTTGTGCATCCAATAAGTACATTTGTGTCATTGGTTGAACATTTAGGTCATTTTCGTCCTCCCAAGGTTAATTCTCGTCCAATTAGGGTTTTTAACCAATCTTGTGCATCCAATAAGTACATTTGTTTTATTGGTTGAACATTTAGGTCATTTTCGTCCTCCCAAGGCTTATTCTCTTCCAATTAGGGTTTTTAACCAATCTTGTGCATCCAATAAGTACATTTGTGTCATTGGTTGAACATTTAGGTCATTTTCGTCCTCCCAAGGCTTATTCTCGTCCAATTAGGGTTTTTAACCAATCTTGTGCATCCAATAAGTTATTTTGTTTCGTTGGTTGAACATTTAGGTCATTTTTGTCTTCCCAAGGCTTATTCTCGTCCAATTAGGGTTTTTAACCAATCTTGTGCATCCAATAAGTACATTTGTGTCATTGGTTGAACATTTAGGTCATTTTCGTCCTCCCAAGGCTTATTCTCGTCCAATTAGGGTTTTTAACCAATCTTGTGCATCCAATAAGTACATTTGCGTCATTGGTTGAACATTTAGGTCATTTTCGTCCTCCCAAGGCTTATTCTCGTCCAATTAGGGTTTTTAACCAATCTTGTGCAACCAATAAGTGATTTTTTGTCGTTGGTTGAACATTTAGGTCATTTTCGTCCTCCCAAGGCTTATTTTCGTCCAATTAGGGTTTTTAACCAATCTTGTGCATCCAATAAGTACATTTGTGTCATTGGTTGAACATTTAGGTCATTTTCGTCCTCCCAAGGCTTATTCTCGTCCAATTAGGGTTTTTAACCAATCTTGTGCATCCAATAAGTGATTTTGTGTCATTGGTTGAACATTTAGGTCATTTTCGTGCTCCCAAGGCTTATTCCCGTCCAATTAGGGTTTTTTACCAATCTTATCCATCCAATAAGTACATTTGTGTCATTGATTGAACATTTAGGTCATTTTCGTCCTCCCAAGGCTTATTCTCATCCAATTAGGGTTTTTAACCAATCTTGTGCATCCAATAAGTACATTTATGTGATTGGTTGAACATTTAGGTCATTTTCTTCCTCCCAAGGCTTATTCTCGTCCAATTAGGGTTTTTAACCAATCTTGTGCATCCAATAAGTACATTTGTGTCATTGGTTGAACATTTAGGTCATTTTCGTCCTCCCAAGGCTTATTCTCGTCCAATTAGGGTTTTTAACCAATCTTGTGCATCCAATAAGTACATTTGTGTCATTGGTTGAACATTTAGGTCATTTTCATCCTCCCTAGGCCTTTTCTCGTCCAATTAGGGTTTTTAACCAATCTTGTGGATCCAATAAGTGATTTTGTGTCATTGGTTGAACATTTAGGTCATTTTCATCCTCCCAATGCTTATTCTCGTCCAATTAGGGGTTTTAACCAATCCTGTGCATCCAATAAGTGATTTTGTGTCATTGGTTGAACATTTAGGTCATTTTCGTCCTCCCAAGGCTTATTCTCGTCCAATTAGGGTTTTTAACCAATCTTGTGCATCCAATAAGTACATTTGTGTCATTGGTTGAACATTTAGGTCATTTTCGTCCTCCCAAGGCTTATTCTTGCCAATTAAAGTTTTTAACCAATCTTGTGCATCCAATAAGTGATTTTGTGTCATTAGTTGAACATTTAGGTCATTTTCGTCCTCCATAGGCTTATTCTCGTCCAATTAGGGTTTTTAACCAATCTTGTGCATCCAATAAGTACATTTGTGTCATTGGTTGAACATTTAGGTCATTTTCGTCCTCCCAAGGCTTATTCTCGTCCAATTAGGGTGTTTAACCAATCTTGTGCATCCAATAAGTGATTTTTTGTCATTTGGTTGAACATTTACGTCATTTTCGTCCTCCCAAGGCTTATTCTGGTCCAAATAGGGTTTTTAACCAATCTTGTGCATCCAATAAGTACATTTGTGTCATTGGTTGAACATTTAGGTCATTTTCGTCCTCCCAAGGCTTATTCTCGTCCAATTAGGGTTTTTAACCAATCTTGTGCATCCAATAAGTACATTTGTGTCATTGGTTGAACATTTAGGTCATTTTCGTCTTCCCAAGGCTTATTCTCGTCCAATTAGGGTTTTTAACCAATCTTGTGCATCCAATAAGTGATTTTTTGTCATTGGTTGAACATTTAGGTCATTTTCGTCCTCCCAAGGCTTATTCTCGTCCAATTAGGGTTTTTAACCAATCTTGTGCATCCAATAAGTGATTTTGTGTCATTGGTTTAACATTTAGGTCATTTTCGTCCTCCCTAGGCTTATTCTCGTCCAATTAGGGTTTTTAACCAATCTTGTGCATCTAATAAGTGATTTTGTGTCATTGATTGAACATTTAGGTCATTTTCGTCCTCCCTAGGCTTATTCTCGTGCAATTAGGGTTTTTAACCCATCTTGTGCATCAAATAAGTGATTTTGTGCCATTGGTTGAACATTTAGGTCATTTTCATCCTCCCAAGGCTTATTCTCGTCCAATTAGGGTTTTTAACCAATCTTGT
>JBBPBP010000768.1:0-14286 GCA_037974735.1 Cicer chorassanicum
CCCTAATTGGACGAGAATAAGCCTTGGGAGGACGAAAATGACCTAAATGTTCAACCAATGACACAAAATCACTTATTGGATGCACAAGATTGGTTAAAAACCCTAATTGGAAGAGAATATGCCTTGGGAGGACGAAAATGACCTAAATGTTCAACCAATGACACAAAATCACTTATTGGATGCCCAAGATTGGTTAAAAACCCTAATAGGACGAGAATAAGCCTTGGGAGGACCAAAATGACCTAAATGTTCAACCAATGGCACAAAATCACTTATTGGACGCACAAGATTGGTTAAAAACCCTAATAGGACGAGAATAAGCCTTGGGAGGTTGAAAATGACCTAAATGTTCAACCAATGACACAAAATCACTTATTGGATGCACAAGATTGGTTAAAAACCCTAATTGGAAGAGAATAAGCCTTGAGAGGACGAAAATGACCTAAATGTTCAACCAATGACACAAAATCACTTATTGGATGCACAAGATTAGTTAAGAACCCTAATTGGACGAGAATAAGCCTAGTGAGGACGAAAATGACCTAAATGTTAAACCAAAGACACAAACGTACTTATTGGATGCACAAGATTGGTTAAAAACCCTAATTGGATGAGAATAAGCCTAGGTAGGAAGAAAATGACCTAGATGTTCAACCAATGACACAAAATCACTTATTGGTAGCACAAGATTAGTTAAAAACCCTAATTGGACGAGAATAAGCCTAGTGAGGACGAAAATGACCTAAATGTTCAACCAAAGACACAAACGTACTTATTGGATGCACAAGATTGGTTAAAAACCCTAATTGGATGAGAATAAGCCTAGGTAGGAAGAAAATGACCTAGATGTTCAACCAATGACACAAAATAACTTATTGGTAGCACAAGATTGGTTAAAAACCCTAATTGGACGAGAATAAGCCTAGGGAGGACGAAAATGACCTAAATGTTCAACCAACAACACAAAATCACTTATTGGTTGCACAAGATTGGTTAAAAACGTTAATTGGACGAGAATAAGCCTTGGGAGGATGAAAATGACCTAAATGTTCAACCAATGAAACAAAATCACTTATTGGATGCACAAGATTAGTTAAAAACCCTAATTGGAAGAGAATAAGCCTTGGGAGGACGAAAATGACCTAAATGTTCAACCAATGACACAAAATCACTTATTGGACGCACAAGATTGGTTAAAAACCCTAATAGGACGAGAATAAGCCTTGGGAGGACGAAAATGACCTAAATGTTCAACCAATGGCACAAAATCACTTATTGGATGCACAAGATTAGTTATAAACCCTAATTGGACGAGAATAAGCCTTGGGAGGACGAAAATGACCTAAATGTTCAACCAATGACACAAAATCACTTATTGGATGCACCAGATTGGTTACAAACCCTAATAGGACGAGAATAAGCCTAGGGAGGACGAAAATGACCTAAATGTTCAACCAACAACACAAAATCACTTATTGGATGCACAAGTTTGGTTAAAAACCCTAATTGGAAGAGAATAAGCCTTGGGAGGACGAAAATGACCTAAATGTTCAACCAATGACACAAAATCACTTATTCGACGCACAAGATTGGTTAAAAACCCTAATATGACGAGAATAAGCCTTGGGAGGACGAAAATGACCTAAATGTTCAACCAATGGCACAAAATCACTTATTGGATGCACAAGATTGGTTAAAAACCCTAATAGGACGAGAATAAGCCTTGGGAGGACGAAAATGACCTAAATGTTCAACCAATGGCACAAAATCACTTATTGGATGCACAAGATTGGTTAAATACCCTAATAGGACGAGAATAAGCCTTGGGAGGACGAAAATGACCTAAATGTTCAACCAATGACACAAAATCACTTATTGGATGCACAAGATTGGTTAAAAACCCTAATTGGAAGAGAATAAGCATTGAGAGGACGAAAATGACCTAAATGTTCAACCAATGACACAAAATCACTTATTGGATGCACAAGATTGGTTAAAAACCCTAATTGGAAGAGAATAAGCCTTGGGATGACGAAAATGACCTAAATGTTCAACCAATGACACAAAATCTCTTATTGGATGCACAAGATTGGTTAAAAACCCTAATAGGACGAGAATAAGCCTTGGGAGGACGAAAATGACCTAAATGTTCAACCAATGGCACAAAATCACTTATTGGATGCACAAGATTAGTTATAAACCCTAATTGGACAAGAATAAGCCTTGGGAGGACGAAAATGACCTAAATGTTCAACCAATGACACAAAATCACTTATTGGATGCACAAGATTGGTTAAAAACCCTAATTGGAAGAGAATAAGCCTTGGGAGGACGAAAATGACCTAAATGTTCAACCAAAGACACAAACGTACTTATTGGATGCACAAGATTGGTTAAAAACCCTAATTGGATGAGAATAAGCCTAGGTAGGAAGAAAATGACCTAGATGTTCAACCAATGACACAAAATCACTTATTGGTAGCACAAGATTGGTTAAAAACCCTAATTGGACGAGAATAATCCCTAGGGAGGACGAAAATGACCAAAATGTTCAACCAACAACACAAAATCACTTATTGGTTGCACAAGATTGGTTAAAAACGTTAATTGGACGAGAATAAGCCTTGGGAGGATGAAAATGACCTAAATGTTCAACCAATAAACAAAATCACTTATTGGATGCACAAGATTGGTTAAAAACCCTAATTGGAAGAGAATAAGCCTTGGGAGGACGAAAATGACCTAAATGTTCAACCAATGACACAAAATCACTTATTGGACGCACAAGATTGGTTAAAAACCCTAATATGACGAGAATAAGCCTTGGGAGGACGAAAATGACCTAAATGTTCAACCAATGGCACAAAATCACTTATTGGATGCACAAGATTGGTTAAAAACCCTAATAGGACGAGAATAAGCCTTGGGAGGTTGAAAATGACCTAAATGTTCAACCAATGACACAAAATCACTTATTGGATGCACAAGATTGGTTAAAAACCCTAATTGGAAGAGAATAAGCATTGAGAGGACGAAAATGACCTAAATGTTCAACCAATGACACAAAATCACTTATTGGATGCACAAGATTGGTTAAAAACAATAATTGGAAGAGAATAAGCCTTGGGAGGACGAAAATGACCTAAATGTTCAACCAATGACACAAAATCACTTATTGGATGCACAAGATTGGTTAAAAACCCTAATAGGACGAGAATAAGCCTTGGGAGGACGAAAATGACCTAAATGTTCAACCAATGGCACAAAATCACTTATTGGATGCACAAGATTGGGTAAAAACCCTAATTGGACGAGAATAAGCCTAGGGAGGACGAAAATGACCTAAATGTTCAACCAATGACACAAATGTACTTATTGGATGCACAAGATTGGTTAAAAACCCTAATTGGACGAGAATAAGCTTACGGAGGACGAAAATGACCTAAATGTTCAACCAATGACACAAAATCACTTATTGGATGCACAAGATTGGTTAAAAACCCTAATTGGACGAGAATAAGCCTAGGGAGGACGAAAATGACCTAAATGTTCAACCAATGACAGAAAATCACTTATTGGATGCACAAGATTGTTAAAAAACCCTAATTGGACGAGAATAAGCCTAGGGAGGACGAAAATGACCTAAATGTTCAACCAATGACACAAAATCACTTATTGGATGCACAAGATTGGTTAAAAACCCTAATTGGATGAGAATAAGCCTTCGGAGGACGAAAATGACCTAAATGTTCAACCAATGACACAAAATCACTTATTGGATGCACAAGATTGGTTAAAAACCCTAGTTGGACGAGAATAAGCCTAGGGAGGACGAAAATGACCTAAATGTTCAACCAATGACACAAAATCACTTATTGGATGCACAAGATTGGTTAAAAACCCTAATTGGACGAGAATAAGCTTTGGGAGGACGAAAATGACCTAAATGTTCAACCAATGACACAAAATCACTTATTGGATGCACAAGATTGGTTAAAAACCCTAATTGGACGAGAATAAGCCTTGGGAGGACGAAAATGAACTAAATGTTCAACCAATGACACAAAATCACTTATTGGATGCACAAGATTGGTTAAAAACCCTAATTGGAAGAGAATAAGCCTTGGGAGGACGAAAATGACCTAAATGTTCAACCAATGACACAAATGTACTTATTGGATGCACAAGATTGGTTAAAAACCCTAATTGGACGAGAATAAGCCTTCGGAGGACGAAAATGACCTAAATGTTCAACCAATGACACAAAATCACTTATTGGATGCACAATATTGGTTAAAAACCCTAATTGGATGAGAATAAGCCTTGGGAGGACGAAAATGACCTAAACGTTCAAACAATGACACAAAATCACTTATTGGATGCACAAGATTGGTTAAAAACCCTAATTGGACGAGAATAAGCCTTGGGAGGACGAAAATGACCTAAATGTTCAACCAATGACACAAAATCACTTATTGGATGCACAAGATTGGTTAAAAACTCTAATTGGAAGAGAATAAGCCTTGGGAGGACGAAAATGACCTAAATGTTCAACCAATGACACAAAATCACTTATTGGATGCACAAGATTGGTTAAAAACCCTAATAGGACGAGAATAAGCCTTGGGAGGACGAAAATGACCTAAATGTTCAACCAATGATACAAAATTACTTATTGGATGCACAAGATTGGTTAAAAACCCTAATTGGATGAGAATAAGCCTACGGATGACGAAAATGACCTAAATGTTCAACCAATGACACAAAATCACTTATTGGATGCACAAGATTGGTTAAAAACCCTAATTGGAAGAGAATAATGTGAAGACAAACTCTCAAATTAAGTTTTGATGAAAATAAACAAAAGATTAATTAAAGATATTAATTATGATTCTAAATGTTATGTTAATTTAATCTGTGCTTTTGAGTGTTTTTATTAAAGATAGGAACCAAGCAAAACAAAGAAATAAGTCATGATCATAAACTATACAAAACAGAGAAAGATCAGCAGAATCAAGAAAGATCGTTACAGCCACTTCACCAATCTTTCTACAACACTTCTACATTGATTATGTCAGGAATCTTTATACCAATTTCATCAGTACATGGCAAGGAAAAGATAGGAATCATTTTTACTCAAAACGATTCTCGGATCATTGAGAAAAATCATCACGAATCTAAGCATATCAAAAAACGGATTGCAACCTTCTCGAGTCTGGAAACTGTCAAGAAAGTTGAACAAAAGTGAAACTCAAGATTAAATATAAGTCCTCAGATTATTCAAAGGTCTATCAGACAAGATTGATTATCTTTCTCCAACTATAATCAACGTTCTCCGTTTCTTAGAAGAACAATCTCTGTTTCTGCAGAAGAAGACTTCTCATTTCTGCAGAAAAATATTCACTCCTTTCCAAACAGTTTTGGATCAAATTAAACATCCAAATCGAAGCCCAATCACTATCAAATATTAATGGGTCATTAAAACACACAACAAGTCTGTTTTAGATCAAGCAAAAGGCCCAAAACAGAAAGCCCAAAACTGTCAAATACATGGAGCTCTATTTGTAAACAGATTCCTTGCTTCTGTCAGAAGGAAAACAGAGCACTCCCAACAGCTCTTTCTGACCAGAATTAATTGCTCAAAACATCTATAAAAGGAAGGCAAATTCGCAAGCATCAACCAGATCTTCAAGTGCCAAGTATACTCGTTAAATCATATTCACTTGCATTCTTGAAGTCATCTCATTCACAAAAGAAATCAGGCTGAACAAAATACATACATCGAGTTTTATTCTACTGAGTTCTTTCTCTGTTCTGAATCCTTTTCTCAAACAAGAGTTGAGCAAAATTAGATTCAAACAAACCTTTCAAATTATTATTGTATAAACTCATAACTATAAGGATTGGTTATTGTTTGAGTGTGATTAAAAGAGTTAACTTCGAAATCCTAACAGATTAGTTAGGTGACCTGATTAATCCTTTCTGGGTGGAAAGGAAGTGTAGTTACAGATCAAGATTGATCTCTAACTGTGATTGTTCTCCCTTTCTCTTTGAACACTTAGTGAAAATCTCACAGTTGTGAGGACTGGACGTAGCCCACGTTGGGTGAACCAGGATATATTCTTGTGTGGTATTTCTTCCTTATCTCTATTTACATTCAGTTATTGTTATTATCAAAATTAAACAGAGAAACTAAAACTGTGATTTTAACTAATCAAGAACGTTCTGCGTTTTCTGTTTTAAAACCAAGAACGTTCTCCGTTTCTGTTTTTATAACCAAGATCATTCTTGAGTTGTTTTCTTAAGTTTTTAACAGGAAATTTTAAATAGGCAAGATTACAATTCAAACCCCCTTCCTCGTAACTTGACATTGCTACTTCAAATAAGCCTTGGGAGGACGAAAATGACCTAAATGTTCAACCAATGACACAAAATCACTTATTGGATGCACAAGATTGGTTAAAAACCCTAATAGGACGAGAATAAGCCTTGGGAGGACGAAAATGACCTAAATGTTCAACCAATGGCACAAAATCACTTATTGGATGCACAAGATTGGTTATAAACCCTAATTGGACGAGAATAAGCCTAGGGAGGACGAAAATGACCTAAATGTTCAACCAATGACACAAAATCACTTATTGGATGCACAAGATTGGTTAAAAACCCTAATTGGAAGAGAATAAGCCTTGGGAGGACGAAGATGACCTAAATATTCAACCAATGACACAAAATCACTTATTGGATGCACAAGATTTGTTAAAAACCCTAATTAGATGAGAATAAGCCTAGGGAGCACGAAAATGACCTAAATGTTCAACAAATGACACAAAATCACTTATTGGATGCACAAGATTAGTTAAAAACCCTAATTGGACGAGAATAAGCCTTGTGAGGACGAAAATGACCTAAATGTTCAACCAAAGACACAAACGTACTTATTGGATGCACAAGATTGGTTAAAAACCCCCTTCCTCGTAACTTGACATTGCTACTTCAAATAAGCCTTGGGAGGACGAAAACTGACCTAAATGTTCAACCAATGACACAAAATCACTTATTGGATGCACAAGATTGGTTAAAAACCCTAATAGGACGAGAATAAGCCTTGGGAGGACGAAAATGACCTAAATGTTCAACCAATGGCACAAAATCACTTATTGGATGCACAAGATTGGTTATAAACCCTAATTGGACGAGAATAAGCCTTGGGAGGACGAAAATGACCTAAATGTTCAACCAATGACACAAAGTCACTTATTGGATGCACAAGATTGGTTAAAAACCCTAATTGGAAGAGAATAAGCCTTGGGAGGACGAAAATGACTTAAATGTTGAACCAATGACACAAAATTACTTATTGGATGCACAAGATATGTTAAAAACCCTAATTAGAGGAGAATAAGCCTAGGGACGACGAAAATGACCTAAATGTTCAACCAATGACACAAAATCACTTATTGGATGCACAAGATTGGTTAAAACCCCTAATTGGACGAGAATAAGCCTAGTGAGGACGAAAATGACCTAAATGTTCAACCAAAGACACAAACGTACTTATTGGATGCACAAGATTGGTTAAAAACCGTAATTGGATGAGAGTAAGCCTAGGTAGGAAGAAAATGACCTAAATGTTCAACCAATGACTTAAATGTTCAACCAATGACACATAATCACTTATTGGATGCACAAGATTGGTTAAAAATCCTAATTGGACGAGATTAAGCCTAGGGAGGAGGAAAATGACCTAAATGTTCAACCAATGGCACAAAATCACTTATTGGATGCACAAGATTGGTTATAAACCCTAATTGGACGAGAATAAGCCTTGGGAGGACGAAAATGACCTAAATGTTCAACCAATGACACAAAATCACTTATTGGATTGACAAGATTGGTTAAAAACCCTAATTGGAAGAGAATAACCTTGGGAGGACGAAAATGACCTAAATGTTCAACCAATGACACAAAATCACTTATTGGATGCACAAGATTGGTTAAAAATCCTAATAGGACGAGAATAAGTCTTGGTAGGACGAAAATGACCTAAATGTTCAACTAATGGCTCAAAATCACTTAATGGATGGACAAGATTGGTTATAAACCCTAATTGGACGAGAATAAGCCTTGGGAGGACGAAAATGACCTAAATGTTCAACCAATGGCACAAAATCACTTATTGGATGCACAAGATTGGTTATAAACCCTAATTGGACGAGAATAAGCCTTGGGAGGACGAAAATGACCTAAATGTTCAACCAATGACACAAAATAACTTATTGGATGCACAAGATTGGTTAAAAACCCTAATTGGACGAGAATAAGCCTTCGGAGGACGAAAATGACCTAAATGTTCAACCAATGACACAAAATCACTTATTGGATGCACAAGATTGGTTAAAAACCCTAATTGGAAGAGAATAAGCCTTGGGAGGACGAAAATGACCTAAATGTTCAACCAATGACACAAAATCACTTATTGGAGGCACAAGATTTGTTAAAAACCCTAATAGGACGAGAATAAGCCTTGGGAGGACGAAAATGACCTAAATGTTCAACCAATGGCACAAAATCACTTATTGGACGCACAAGATTGGTTAAAAACCCTAATAGGACGAGAATAAGCCTTGGGAGGGTTAAAAGGACCTAAATGTTCAACCAATGACACAAAATCACTTATTGGATGCACAAGATTGGTTAAAAACCCTAATTGGAAGAGAATAAGCCTTGAGAGGACGAAAATGACCTAAATGTTCAACCAATGACACAAAATCACTTATTGGATGCACAAGATTGGTTAAAAACCCTAATTGGAAGAGAATAAGCCTTGAGAGGACGAAAATGACCTAAATGTTCAACCAATGACACAAAATCACTTATTGGATGCACAAGATTGGTTAAAAACCCTAATTGGACGAGAATAAGCCTTGGGAGGACGAAAATGACCTTAATGTTCAACCAATGACACAAATGTAGTTATTGGATGCACAAGATTGGTTAAAAACCCTAATTGGACGAGAATAAGCCTTGAGAGGACGAAAATGACCTAAATGTTCAACCAATGACACAAAATCAATTATTGGATGCACAAGATTGGTTAAAACCCCTAATTTGATGAGAATAAGCCTTGGGAGGACGAAAATGACCTTAATGTTCAACCAATTACACAAAATCACTTATTGGATGCACAAGATTGGTTAAAAATCCTAATTGGACGAGAATAAGCCTTGGGAGGACGAAAATGACCTAAATGTTCAACCAATGACACAAAATCACTTATTGGATGCACAAGATTGGTTAAAAACCCTAATAGGACGAGAATAAGCCTTGGGAGGACGAAAATGACCTAAATGTTCAACCAATGACACAAGTGTACTTATTGGATGCACAAGATTGGTTAAAAACCCTAATTGGACGAGAATAAGCTTACGGAGGACGAAAATGACCTAAATGTTCAACCAATGACACAAAATCACTTATTGGATGCACAAGATTGGTTAAAAACCCTAATTGGACGAGAATAAGCCTTGGGAGGACGAAAATGACCTAAATGTTCAACCAATGACACAAGTGTACTTATTGGATGCACAAGATTGGTTAAAAACCCTAATTGGAAGAGAATAAGCTTAGGGAGGACGAAAATGACCTAAATGTTCAACCAATGACACAAAATCACTTATTGGATGCACAAGATTGGTTAAAAACCCTAATTGGACGAGAATAAGCCTAGGGAGGACGAAAATGACCTAAATGTTCAACCAATGACACAAATGTA
Organism: Cicer chorassanicum; assembly: GCA_037974735.1. Lineage (NCBI taxonomy): Eukaryota > Viridiplantae > Streptophyta > Magnoliopsida > Fabales > Fabaceae > Cicer > Cicer chorassanicum. The sequence continues at coordinate 9,776 of JBBPBP010000768.1, forward strand.
CTTATTGGATGCACAAGATTGGTTAAAAACCCTAATTGGACGAGAATAAGACTAAGGAGGACGAAAATTACCTAAATGTTCAACCAATGACACAAAGGTACTTATTGGATGCACAAGATTGGTTAAAAACCCTAATTGAACGAGAATAAGCCTAGGGAGGACGAAAATGACCTAAATGTTCAACCAATGACACAAATGTACTTATTGGATGCACAAGATTGGTTAAAAACCCTAATTGGACGACAATAAGCCATGGGAGGACGAAAATTACCTAAATGTTCAACCAATGACACAAAATCACTTATTGGATGCACAAGATTGGTTAAAAACCCTAATTGGACGAGAATAAGCCTAGGGAGGACGAAAATGACCTAAATGTTCAACCAATGACACAAATGTACTTATTGGATTCACAAGATTGGTTAAAAACCCTAATTAGACGAGAATAAGCCTTGGGATGACGAAAATGACCTAAATGTTCAACAAATGACACAAAATCACTTATTGGATGCACAAGATTGGTTAAAAACCCTAACTGGACGAGAATAAGCCTAGGGAGGACGAAAATGACCTAAATTTTCAACCAATGACACAAATCACTTATTGGATGCACAAGATTGGTTAAAAACCCTAATTGGACGAGAATAAGTATTCGGAGGACGAAAATGACTTAAATGTTCAACCAATGACACAAAAACACTTATTGGATGCACAAGATTGGTTAAAAACCCTAATTGGACGAGAATAAGCCTTGGGAGGACGAAAATGACCTAAATGTTCAACCAATGACACAAAATCACTTATTGGATGCACAAGATTGTTTAAAAACCCTAATTGGACGAGAATAAGCCTAGGGAGGACGAAAATGAACTAAATGTTCAACCAATGACACAAAATCACTTATTGGATGCACAAGATTGGTTAAAAACCCTAATTGGAAGAGAATAAGCCTTGGGAGGACGAAAATGACCTAAATGTTCAACCAATGACACAAAATCACTTATTGGATGCACAAGATTGGTTAAAAACCCTAATAGGACGAGAATAAGACTTGGGAGGATGAAAATGACCTAAATGTTCAACCAATGGCACAAAATCACTTATTGGATGCACAAGATTGGTTATAAACCCTAATTCTACGAGAATAAGCCTTGGGAGGACGAAAATGACCTAAATGTTCAACCAATGGCACAAAATCACTTATTGGATGCACAAGATTGGTTATAAACCCTAATTGGACGAGAATAAGCCTTGGGAGGACGAAAATGACCTAAATGTTCAACCAATGACACAAAATCACTTATTGGATGCACAAGATTGGTTAAAAACTCTAATTAGAAGAGAATAAGCCTTGGGAGGATGAAAATGACCTAAATGTTCAACCAATGACACAAAATCACTTATTGGATGCACAAGATTGGTTAAAAACCCTAATAGGACGAGAATAAGCCTTGGGAGGACGAAAATGACCTAAATGTTCAACCAATGGCACAAAATCACTTATTGGATGCACAAGATTGGGTAAAAACCCTAATTGGACGAGAATAAGCCTAGGGAGGACGAAAATGACCTAAATGTTCAACCAATGATACAAAATTACTTATTGGATGCACAAGATTGGTTAAAAACCCTAATTGGATGAGAATAAGCCTACGGAGGACGAAAATGACCTAAATGTTCAACCAATGACACAAAATCACTTATTGGATGCACAAGATTGGTTAAAAACCCTAATTGGACGAGAATAAGCCTAGGGAGGACGAAAATGACCTAAATGTTCAACCAATGACACAAATGTACTTATTTGATGCACAAGATTGGTTAAAAACCCTAATTGGATGAGAATAAGCCAAGGGAGGACGAAAATGACCTAAATGTTCAACCAATGACACAAAATCACTTATTGGATGCACAAGATTGGTTAAAAACCCTAATTGGACGAGAATAAGCCTTGGGATGACGAAAATGACCTAAATGTTCAACCAATGGCACAAAATCTCTTATTGGATGCACAAGATTGGTTAAAAAACCTAAATGGACGAGAATAAGCCTTGGGAGGACGAAAATGACCTAAATGTTCAACCAATGACACAAAATCACTTATTGGATGCACAAGATTGGTTAAAAACCCTAATTGGACGAGAATAAGCCTAGGGAGGACGAAAATGACCTAAATGTTCAACCAATGACACAAATGTACTTATTGGATGCACAAGATACGTTAAAATCCCTAATTGGACGAGAATAAGCCTTGGGAGGACGAAAATGACCTAAATGTTCAACCAATGACACAAATGTACTTATTGGATGCACAAGATTGGTTAAAAACCCTAATTGGACGAGAATAAGCCTTGGGAGGATCAAAATGACCTAAATGTTCAACCAATGACACAAAATCACTTATTGGATGCACAAGATTGGTTAAAAACCCTAATTGGACGAGAATAAGCCTAGGGAGGACGAAAATGACCTAAATGTTCAACCAATGACACAAATGTACTTATTGGATGCACAAGATTGGTTAAAAACCCTAATTGGACGAGAATAAGCCTTGGGAGGACGAAAATGACCTAAATGTTTCAAACCAATGACACAAAATCTCTTATTGGATGCACAAGATTGGTTAAAAACCCTAATTGGAAGAGAATAAGCCTTGGGAGGACGAAAATGACCTAAATGTTCAACCAATGACACAAAATCACTTATTGGATGCACAAGATTGGTTAAAAACCTTAATAGGACGAGAATAAGCCTTGGGAGGACGAAAATGACCTAAATGTTCAACCAATGGCACAAAATCACTTATTGGATGCACAAGATTGGTTAAAAACCCTAATAGGACGAGAATAAGCCTTGGGAGGACGAAAATGACCTAAATGTTCAACCAATGACACAAAATCACTTATTGGATGCACAAGATTGGTTAAAAACCCTAATTGGAAGAGAATAATGTGAAGACAAACTCTCAAATTAAGTTTTGATGAAAATAAACAAAAGATTAATTAAAGATATTAATTATGATTCTAAATGTTATGTTAATTTAATCTGTGCTTTTGAGTGTTTTTATTAAAGATAGGAACCAAGCAAAACAAAGAAATAAGTCATGATCATAAACTATACAAAACAGAGAAAGATCAGCAGAATCAAGAAAGATCGTTACAGCCACTTCACCAATCTTTCTCCAACACTTCTACATTGATTATGTCAGGAATCTTTATACCAATTTCATCAGTACATGGCAAGGAAAAGATAGGAATCATTTTTACTCAAAACGATTCTCGGATCATTGAGAAAAATCATCACGAATCTAAGCATATCAAAAAACGGATTGCAACCTTCTCGAGTCTGGAAACTGTCAAGAAAGTTGAACAAAAGTGAAACTCAAGATTAAATATAAGTCCTCAGATTATTCAAAGGTCTATCAGACAAGATTGATTATCTTTCTCCAACTATAATCAACATTCTCCGTTTCTTAGAAGAACAATCTCTGTTTCTGCAGAAGAAGACTTCTCATTTCTGCAGAAAAATATTCACTCCTTTCCAAACAGTTTTGGATCAAATTAAACATCCAAATCGAAGCCCAATCACTATCAAATATTAATGGGTCATTAAAACACGCAACAAGTCTGTTTTAGATCAAGCAAAAGGCCCAAAACAGAAAGCCCAAAACTGTCAAATACATGGAGCTCTATTTGTAAACAGATTCCTTGCTTCTGTCAGAAGGAAAACAGAGCACTCCCAACAGCTCTTTCTGACCAGAATTAATTGCTCAAAACATCTATAAAAGGAAGGCAAATTCGCAAGCATCAACCAGATCTTCAAGTGCCAAGTATACTCGTTAAATCATATTCACTTGCATTCTTGAAGTCATCTCATTCACAAAAGAAATCAGGCTGAACAAAATACATACATCGAGTTTTATTCTACTGAGTTCTTTCTCTGTTCTGAATCCTTTTCTCAAACAAGAGTTGAGCAAAATTAGATTCAAACAAACCTTTCAAATTATTATTGTATAAACTCATAACTATAAGGATTGGTTATTGTTTGAGTGTGATTAAAAGAGTTAACTTCGAAATCCTAACAGATTAGTTAGGTGACCTGATTAATCCTTTCTGGGTGGAAAGGAAGTGTAGTTACAGATCAAGATTGATCTCTAACTGTGATTGTTCTCCCTTTCTCTTTGAACACTTAGTGAAAATCTCACAGTTGTGAGGACTGGACGTAGCCCACGTTGGGTGAACCAGGATATATTCTTGTGTGGTATTTCTTCCTTATCTCTATTTACATTCAGTTATTGTTATTATCAAAATTAAACAGAGAAACTAAAACTGTGATTTTAACTAATCAAGAACGTTCTGCGTTTTCTGTTTTAAAACCAAGAACGTTCTCCGTTTCTGTTTTTATAACCAAGATCATTCTTGAGTTGTTTTCTTAAGTTTTTAACAGGAAATTTTAAATAGGCAAGATTACAATTCAAACCCCCTTCCTCGTAACTTGACATTGCTACTTCA
>JBBPBP010000768.1:14296-104767 GCA_037974735.1 Cicer chorassanicum
TACTTATTGGATGCACAAGATTGGTTAAAAACCCTAATTGGATGAGAATAAGCCTACGGAGGACGAAAATGACCTAAATGTTCAACCAATGACACAAAATCACTTATTGGATGCACAAGATTGGTTAAAAACCCTAATTGGAAGAGAATAATGTGAAGACAAACTCTCAAATTAAGTTTTGATGAAAATAAACAAAAGATTAATTAAAGATATTAATTATGATTCTAAATGTTATGTTAATTTAATCTGTGCTTTTGAGTGTTTTTATTAAAGATAGGAACCAAGCAAAACAAAGAAATAAGTCATGATCATAAACTATACAAAACAGAGAAAGATCAGCAGAATCAAGAAAGATCGTTACAGCCACTTCACCAATCTTTCTCCAACACTTCTACATTGATTATGTCAGGAATCTTTATACCAATTTCATCAGTACATGGCAAGGAAAAGATAGGAATCATTTTTACTCAAAACGATTCTCGGATCATTGAGAAAAATCATCACGAATCTAAGCATATCAAAAAACGGATTGCAACCTTCTCGAGTCTGGAAACTGTCAAGAAAGTTGAACAAAAGTGAAACTCAAGATTAAATATAAGTCCTCAGATTATTCAAAGGTCTATCAGACAAGATTGATTATCTTTCTCCAACTATAATCAACATTCTCCGTTTCTTAGAAGAACAATCTCTGTTTCTGCAGAAGAAGACTTCTCATTTCTGCAGAAAAATATTCACTCCTTTCCAAACAGTTTTGGATCAAATTAAACATCCAAATCGAAGCCCAATCACTATCAAATATTAATGGGTCATTAAAACACGCAACAAGTCTGTTTTAGATCAAGCAAAAGGCCCAAAACAGAAAGCCCAAAACTGTCAAATACATGGAGCTCTATTTGTAAACAGATTCCTTGCTTCTGTCAGAAGGAAAACAGAGCACTCCCAACAGCTCTTTCTGACCAGAATTAATTGCTCAAAACATCTATAAAAGGAAGGCAAATTCGCAAGCATCAACCAGATCTTCAAGTGCCAAGTATACTCGTTAAATCATATTCACTTGCATTCTTGAAGTCATCTCATTCACAAAAGAAATCAGGCTGAACAAAATACATACATCGAGTTTTATTCTACTGAGTTCTTTCTCTGTTCTGAATCCTTTTCTCAAACAAGAGTTGAGCAAAATTAGATTCAAACAAACCTTTCAAATTATTATTGTATAAACTCATAACTATAAGGATTGGTTATTGTTTGAGTGTGATTAAAAGAGTTAACCTCGAAATCCTAACAGATTAGTTAGGTGACCTGATTAATCCTTTCTGGGTGGAAAGGAAGTGTAGTTACAGATCAAGATTGATCTCTAACTGTGATTGTTCTCCCTTTCTCTTTGAACACTTAGTGAAAATCTCACAGTTGTGAGGACTGGACGTAGCCCACGTTGGGTGAACCAGGATATATTCTTGTGTGGTATTTCTTCCTTATCTCTATTTACATTCAGTTATTGTTATTATCAAAATTAAACAGAGAAACTAAAACTGTGATTTTAACTAATCAAGAACGTTCTGCGTTTTCTGTTTTAAAACCAAGAACGTTCTCCGTTTCTGTTTTTATAACCAAGATCATTCTTGAGTTGTTTTCTTAAGTTTTTAACAGGAAATTTTAAATAGGCAAGATTACAATTCAAACCCCCTTCCTCGTAACTTGACATTGCTACTTCAAATAAGCCTTGGGAGGACGAAAATGACCTAAATGTTCAACCAATGACACAAAATCACTTATTGGATGCACAAGATTGGTTAAAAACCCTAATAGGACGAGAATAAGCCTTGGGAGGACGAAAATGACCTAAATGTTCAACCAATGGCACAAAATCACTTATTGGATGCACAAGATTGGTTATAAACCCTAATTGGACGAGAATAAGGCTTGGGAGGACGAAAATGACCTAAATCTTCAACCAATGACACAAAATCACTTATTGGATGCACAAGATTGGTTAAAAACTCTAATTGGAAGAGAATAAGCCTTGGGAGGACGAAAATGACCTAAATGTTCAACCAATGACACAAAATCACTTATTGGATGCACAAGATTGGTTAAAAACCCTAATAGGACGAGAATAAGCCTTGGGAGGACGAAAATGACCTAAATGTTCAACCAATGGCACAAAATCACGTATTGGATGCACAAGATTGGGTAAAAACCCTAATTGGACGAGAATAAGCCTAGGGAGGACGAAAATGACCTAAATGTTCAACCAATGATACAAAATTACTTATTGGATGCACAAGATTGGTTAAAAACCCTAATTGGAAGAGAATAAGCCTACGGAGGACGAAAATGACCTAAATGTTCAACCAATGACACAAAATCACTTATTGGATGCACAAGATTGGTTATAAACCCTAATTGGAAGAGAATAATGTGAAGACAAACTCTCAAATTAAGTTTTGATGAAAATAAACAAAAGATTAATTAAAGATATTAATTATGATTCTAAATGTTATGTTAATTTAATCTGTGCTTTTGAGTGTTTTTATTAAAGATAGGAACCAAACAAAACAAAGAAATAAGTCATGATCATAAACTATACAAAACAGAGAAAGATCAGCAGAATCAAGAAAGATCGTTACAGCCACTTCACCAATCTTTCTCCAACACTTCTACATTGATTATGTCAGGAATCTTTATACCAATTTCATCAGTACATGGCAAGGAAAAGATAGGAATCATTTTTACTCAAAACGATTCTCGGATCATTGAGAAAAATCATCACGAATCTAAGCATATCAAAAAACGGACTGCAACCTTCTCCAGTCTGGAAACTGTCAAGAAAGTTGAACAAAAGTGAAACTCAAGATTAAATATAAGTCCTCAGATTATTCAAAGGTCTATCAGACAAGATTGATTATCTTTCTCCAACTATAATCAACGTTCTCCGTTTCTTAGAAGAAAAATCTCTATTTCTGCAGAAGAAGACTTCTCATTTCTGCAGAAAAATATTCACTCCTTTCCAAACAGTTTTGGATCAAATTAAACATCCAAATCGAAGCCCAATCACTATCAAATATTAATGGGTCATTAAAACACGCAACAAGTCTGTTTTAGATCAAGCAAAAGGCCCAAAACAGAAAGCCCAAAACTGTCAAATACATGGAGCTCTATTTGTAAACAGATTCCTTGCTTCTGTCAGAAGGAAAACAGAGCACTCCCAACAGCTCTTTCTGACCAGAATTAATTGCTCAAAACATCTATAAAAGGAAGGTAAATTCGCAAGCATCAACCAGATCTTCAAGTGCCAAGTATACTCATTAAATCATATTCACTTGCATTCTTGAAGTCATCTCATTCACAAAAGAAATCAGGCTGAACAAAATACATACATCGGGTTTTATTCTACTGAGTTCTTTCTCTGTTCTGAATCCTTTTCTCAAACAAGAGTTGAGCAAAATTAGATTCAAACAAACCTTTCAAATTATTATTGTATAAACTCATAACTATAAGGATTGTTTATAGTTTGAGTGTGATTAAAAGAGTTAACTTCGAAATCCTAACAGATTAGTTAGGTTACCTGATTAATCCTTTCTGGGTGGAAAGGAAGTGTAGTTACAGATCAAGATTGATCTCTAACTGTGATTGTTCTCCCTTTCTCTTTTAACACTTAGTGAAAATCTCACAGTTATGAGGACTGGACGTAGCCCACGTTGGGTGAACCAGGATATATTCTTGTGTGGTATTTCTTCCTTATCTCTATTTACATTCAGTTATTGTTATTATCAAAATTAAATAGAGAAACTAAAACTGTGATTTTAACTAATCAAGAACGTTCTGCGTTTTCTGTTTTAAAACCAAGAACGTTCTTCGTTTCTGTTTTTATAACCAAGATCATTCTTGAGTTGTTTTCTTAAGTTTTTAACAGGAAATTTTAATAGGCAAGATTACAATTCAAACCCCATTCCTTGTAAATTGACATTGCGACTTCAAATAAGCCTAAGGAGGACGAAAATGACCTAAATGTTCAACCAATGACACAAAATCACTTATTGGACGCACAAGATTGGTTAAAAACCCTAATAGGACGAGAATAAGCCTTAGGAGGACGAAAATGACCTAAATGATCAACCAATGGCACAAAATCACTTATTGGATGCACAATATTGGTTATAAACCCTAATTGGACGAGAATAAACCTTGGGAGGACAAAAATGACCTAAATGTTCAACCAATGACACAAAATCACTTATTGGATGCACAAGATTGGTTAAAAACCCTAATTGGAAGAGAATAAGCCTTGGGAGGACGAAAATGACCTAAATGTTCAACCAATGACACAAAATCACTTATTGGATGCACAAGATTGGTTAAAAACCCTAATAGGACGAGAATAAGCCTTGGGAGGACGAAAATGACCTAAATGTTCAACCAATGGCACAAAATCACTTATTGGATGCACAAGATTGGTTATAAACCCTAATTCTACGAGAATAAGCCTTGGGAGGACGAAAATGACCTAAATGTTCAACCAATGGCACAAAATCACTTATTGGATGCACAAGATTTGTTATAAACCCTAATTGGACGAGAATAAGCCTAGGGAGGACGAAAATGACCTAAATGTTCAACCAATGACACAAAATCACTTATTGGATGCACAAGATTGGTTAAAAACCCTAATTGGAAGAGAATAAGCCTTGGGAGGACGAAGATGACCTAAATATTCAACCAATGACACAAAATCACTTATTGGATGCACAAGATTTGTTAAAAACCCTAATTAGATGAGAATAAGCCTAGGGAGCACGAAAATGACCTAAATGTTCAACCAATGACACAAAATCACTTATTGGATGCACAAGATTAGTTAAAAACCCTAATTGGACGAGAATAAGCCTAGTGAGGACGAAAATGACCTAAATGTTCAACCAAAGACACAAACGTACTTATTGGATGCACAAGATTTGTTAAAAACCCTAATTGGATGAGAATAAGCCTAGGTAGGAAGAAAATGACCTAGATGTTCAACCAATGACACAAAATCACTTATTGGTAGCACAAGATTGGTTAAAAACCCTAATTGGACGAGAATAAGCCTAGGGAGGACGAAATTGATCTAAATGTTCAACCAACAACACAAAATCACTTATTGGTTGCACAAGATTGGTTAAAAACGTTAATTGGACGAGAATAAGCCTTGGGAGGATGAAAATGACCTAAATGTTCAACCAATGAAACAAAATCACTTATTGGATGCACAAGATTGGTTAAAAACCCTAATTGGAAGAGAATAAGCCTTGGGAGGACGAAAATGACCTAAATGTTCAACCAATGACACAAAATCACTTATTGGACGCACAAGATTGGTTAAAAACCCTAATAGGACGAGAATAAGCCTTGGGAGGACGAAAATGACCTAAATGTTCAACCAATGACACAAAATCACGTATTGGATGCACAAGATTGGTTAAAAACCCTAATTGGAAGAGAATAAGCCTTGGGAGGACGAAGATGACCTAAATATTCAACCAATGACACAAAATCACTTATTGGATGCACAAGATTTGTTAAAAACCCTAATTAGATGAGAATAAGCCTAGGGAGGACGAAAATGACCTAAATGTTCAACCAACAACACAAAATCACTTATTGGTTGCACAAGATTGGTTAAAAACGTTAATTGGACGAGAATAAGCCTTGGGAGGATGAAAATCACCTAAATGTTCAACCAATGAAACAAAATCACTTATTGGATGCACAAGATTGGTTAAAAACCCTAATTGGAAGAGAATAAGCCTTGGGAGGACGAAAAGGACCTAAATGTTCAACCAATGACACAAAATCACTTATTGGATGCACAAGATTGGTTAAAAACCCTAATAGGACGAGAATAAGCCTTGGGAGGACGAAAATGACCTAAATGTTCAACCAATGGCACAAAATCACTTATTGGATGCACAAGATTGGTTAAAAACCCTAATAGGACGAGAATAAGCCTTGGGAGGACGAAAATGACCTAAATGTTCAACCAATGACACAAAATCACTTATTGGATGCACAAGATTGGTTAAAAACCCTAATTGGAAGAGAATAAGCATTGAGAGGACGAAAATGACCTAAATGTTCAACCAATGACACAAAATCACTTATTGGATGCACAAGATTGGTTAAAAACCCTAATTGGAAGAGAATAAGCCTTGGGAGGACGAAAATGACCTAAATGTTCAACCAATGACACAAAATCACTTATTGGATGCACATGATTGGTTAAAAACCCTAATTGGACAAGAATAAGCCTAGGGAGGACGAAAATGACCTAAATGTTCAACCAATGACACAAATGTACTTATTGGATGCACAAGATTGGTTAAAAACCCTAATTGGACAAGAATAAGCCTTGGGAGGACGAAAATGACCTAAATGTTCAACCAATGACACAAATGTACTTATTGGATGGACAAGATTGGTTAAAAACCCTAATTGGACGAGAATAAGCCTTGGGAGGACGAAAATGACCTAAATGTTCAACCAATGACACAAAATCACTTATTGGATGCACAAGATTGGTTAAAAACCCTAATTGGACGAGAATAAGCCTTGGGAGGAAGAAAATGACCTTAATGTTCAACCAATGACACAAAATCACTTTTTGGATGCACAATATTGGTTAAAAACCCTAATTGGACGAGAATAAGCCTAGGGAGGACGAAAATGTCCTAAATGTTCAACCAATGACACAAATGTACTATTGGATGCACTAGAGTGGTTAAAAACCTTAATTGGACGAGAATAAGCCTAGGGAGGATGAAAATGATATAAATGTTCAACCAATGACACAAAATCACTTATTGGATGCACAAGATTGGTTAAAAACCCTAATTGGACGAGAATAAGCCTAGGGAGGACGAAAATGACCTAAATGTTCAACCAATGACACAAATGTACTTATTTGATGCACAAGATTGGTTAAAAACCCAAATTTGACGAGAATAAGCCAAGGGAGAACGAAAATGACCTAAATGTTCAACCAATGACACAAAATCACTTATAGGATGCACAAGATTGGTTAAAAACCCTAATTGGACGAGAATAAGTCTTGGGAGGTCGAAAATGACCTAAATGTTCAACCAATGGCACAAAATCACTTATTGGATGCACAAGATTGGTTAAAAACCCTAATTGGAAGAGAATAAGCCTTGGGAGGACGAAAATGACCTAAATGTTCAACCAATGACACAAAATCACTTATTGGATGCACAAGATTGGTTAAAAACCCTAATTGGACGAGAATAAGCCTTTGGAGGACGAAAATGACCCAAATGTTCAACCAATGACACAAAATCACTTATTGGATGCACAAGATTGGTTAAAACCCTAATTGGAAGAGAATAAGCCTAGGGAGGACGAAAATGACCCAAATGGTCAACCAATGACACAAAATCACTTATTGGATGCACAAGATTGGTTAAAAACCCTAATTGGAAGAGAATAAGCCTTGGGAGGACGAAAATGACCTAAATGTTCAACCAATGACACAAAATCACTTATTGGATGGACAAGATTGGTTAAAAACCCTAATTGGACGAGAATAAGCCTTGGGAGGACGAAAATGACCTAAATGTTCAACCAATGACACAAAATCACTTATTGGATGCACAAGATTGGTTAAAAACCCTAATTGGACGAGAATAAGCCTTGGGAGGACGAAAATGACTAAAATGTTCAACCAATGACACAAAATCACTTATTGGATGCACAAGATTGGTTAAAAACCCTAATTGGACGAGAATAAGCCTAGGGAGGACGAAAATGACCTAAATGTTCAACCAATGACACAAATGTACTTATTGGATGCACAAGATTGGTTAAAAATCCCAATTGGACGAGAATAAGCCTTGGGAGGACGAAAATGACCTAAATGTTCAACCAATGACACAAAATCACTTATTGGATGCACAAGATTGGTTAAAAACCCTAATTGGACGAGAATAAGCCTAGGGAGGACGAAAATGACCTAAATGTTCAACCAATGACACAAATGTACTTATTAGATGCACAAGATTTGTTAAAAACCCTAATTGGACGAGAATTAGCCTTGGGAGGACGAAAATGACCTAAATGTTCAACCAATGACACAAATGTACTTATTGGATGCACAAGATTGGTTAAAAACCCTAATTGGACGAGAATAAGCCTTGGGAGGACGAAAATGACCTAAATGTTCAACCAATGACACAAAATACCTTATTGGATGCACAAGATTGGTTAAAAACCCTAATTGGACGAGAATAAGCCTTGGGAGGACGAAAATGACCTAAATGTTCAACCAATGACACAAAATCACTTATTGGATGCACAAGATTGGTTAAAAACTCTAATTGGAAGAGAATAAGCCTTGGGAGGACGAAAATGACCTAAATGTTCAACCAATGACACAAAATCACTTATTGGATGCACAAGATTGGTTAAAAACCCTAATAGGACGAGAATAAGCCTTGGGAGGACGAAAATGACCTAAATGTTCAACCAATGGCACAAAATCACTTATTGGATGCACAAGATTGGTTAAAAACCCTAATTGGACGAGAATAAGCCTAGGGAGGACGAAAATGACCTAAATGTTCAACCAATGATACAAAATTACTTATTGGATGCACAAGATTGGTTAAAAACCCTAATTGGTTGAGAATAAGCCTACGGAGGACGAAAATGACCTAAATGTTTAACCAATGAAACAAAATAACTTATTGGATACATAAGATTGGTTAAAAACCCTAATTGGACGAGAATAAGCCATGGGCTGACGAAAATGACTTAAATGTTCAACAAATGACACAAAATCACTTATTGGATGCACAAGATTGGTTAAAAACCCTAATTGGACGAGAATAAGCCTTGGGAGGACGAAAATGACCTAAATGTTCAACCAATGACACAAAATAACTTATTGGATATACAAGATTGGTTAAAAACCCTAATTGGATGAGAATAAGCAATTGGAGGACGAAAATGACCTAAATGTTCAACCAATGGCACAAAATCACTTATTGGATGCACAAGATTGGTTAAAAACCTTAATTGGACGAGAAAAAGCCTTGCGAGTACGAAAATGACCTAAATGTTCAAACAATGACACAAAATCACTTATTGGATGCACAAAATTGGTTCAAAACCTTAATTTAACGAGAATAAGCCTTGGGAGGACGAAAATGATCTAAATGTTCAACCAATGACACAAAATCACTTATTGGATGCACAAGATTGGTTAAAAACCCTAATTGGACGAGAATAAGCATTGGGAGGACGACATTGACCTAAATGTTCAACCAAAGACACAAACGTACTTATTGGATGCACAAGATTGGTTAAAAACCCTAATTGGACGAGAACAAGCCTTTGGAGGAAGAAAATGAGCTAAATGTTCAACCAATGACACAAAATCACTTATTGGATGCACAAGATTGGTTAAAAACCATAATTGGAAGAGAATAATCCTATGGAGGACGAAAATGACCTAAATGTTTAACCAATGAAACAAAATAACTTATTGGATACATAAGATTGGTTAAAAACCCTAATTGGACGAGAATAAGCCATGTGCTGACGAAAATGACTTAAATGTTCAACCAATGACACAAAATCACTTATTGGATGCACAAGATTGGTCAAAAAATCTAATTGGACGAAAATAAGCCTTGGGAGGACGAAAATGACCTAAATGTTCAACCAATGACACAAAATCACTTGTTGGATGCACAAGATTGGTTAAAAACCCTAATTGGATGAGAATAAGCCTAGGGAGGACGAAAATGACGTAAATGTTCAACCAATGACACAAAATAACTTATTGGATACACAAGATTGGTTAAAAACCATAATTGGATGAGAATAAGCCATTGGAGGACGAAAATGACCTAAATGTTCAACCAATGGCACAAAATCAGTTATTGGATGCACAAGATTGGTTAAAAACCTTAATTGGACGAGAAAAGGACTTGGGAGTACGAAAATGACCTAAATGTTCAAACAATGACACAAAATCACTTATTGGATGCACAAAATTTGTTAAAAACCCAAATTGGACGAGAATAAGCCTTGGGAGGACGAAAATGATCTAAATGTTCAACCAATGACACAAAATCACTTATTGGATGCACAAGAGTGGTTAAAAAGCCTAATTGGAAGAGAATAAGCCTTGGGAGGACGACAATGACCTAAATGTTCAACCAATGACACAAATGTACTTATTGGATGCAGATGATTGGTTAAAAACCCTAATTGGTCGAGAACAAGCCTTTGGATGAAGAAAATGAGCTAAATGTTCAACCAATGACACAAAATCACTTATTGGATGTACAAAATTGGTTAAAAACCCTAATTGGAAGAGAATAATCCTAGGGAGGACGAAAATGACCTAAATGTTTAACCAATGAAACAAAATAACTTATTGGATACATAGGATTTGTTAAAAACCATAATTGGACGAGAATAAGCCTTGCGCTGACGAAAATCACCTAAATGTTCAACCAATGACACAAAATCACTTATTGGATGCACAAGATTGGTTAAAAACCCTACTTGGACGAGAATAAGCCTTGAGAGGACGAAAATGACCTAAATGTTCAACCAATGACACAAAATACCTTATTGGATGCACAAGATTGGTTAAAAACCCTAATTGGACGAGAATAAGCCATTGGAGGACAAAAATGACCTAAATGTTCAACCAAAGACAAAAAATCACTTATTGGATGCACAAGATTGGTTAAAAACCCTAATTGGACGAGATAAGCCTTGGGAGGACGAAAATGACCTAAATGTTCAAGCAATGACACAAAATCACTTATTAGATGCATAAGATTGGTTAAAAACCCTAATTGGACGAGAATAAGCCATTGGAGGACGAAAATGACCTAAATGTTCAACCAATGACACAAAATCACTTATTGGATGCACAAGATTGGTTAAAAACCCTAATTGGGTGAGAATTAGCCTACGGAGGAAAATAATGACCTAAATGTTTAACCAATGACACAAAATCAATTATTGGATGCACAAGATTGGTTAAAAACCCTAATTGGACCAGAATAAGCCTTGGGCTGACGAAAATGACCTAAATGTTCAACCAATGACACAAAATCACTTATTGGATGCACAAGATTGGTTAAAAACCCTAATTGGACGAGAATTAGCCTTGGGCTAACGAAAATAACCTAAATGTTCAACCAATGACACAAAATCACTTATTGGATGCACAAGATTGGTTAAAAACCCTAATTGGACGAGATAAGCCTTGGGAGGACGAAAATGACCTAAATGTTCAACCAATGACACAAAATCACTTATTGGATGCACAAGATTGGTCAAAAAATCTAATTGGACGAAAATAAGCCTTGGGAGGACGAAAATGACCTAAATGTTCAACCAATGACACAAAATCACTTGTTGGATGCACAAGATTAGTTAAAAACCCTAATTGGATGAGAATAAGCCTAGGGAGGACGAAAATGACGTAAATGTTCAACCAATGACACAAAATAACTTATTGGATACAAAAGATTTGTTAAAAACCCTAATTGGATGAGAATAAGCCATTGGAGGACGAAAATGACCTAAATGTTCAACCAATCGCAAAAAATCAGTTATTGGATGCACAAGATTGGTTAAAAACCTTAATTGGACGAGAAAAGGACTTGGGAGTACGAAAATGACCTAAATGTTCAAACAATAACACAAAATCACTTATTGGATGCACAAAATTTTTTAAAAACCCAAATTGGACGAGAATAAGCCTTGGGAGGACGAAAATGATCTAAATGTTCAACCAATGACACAAAATCACTTATTGGATGCACAAGATTGGTTAAAAAGCCTAATTGGAAGAGAATAAGCCTTGGGAGGACGACAATGACCTAAATGTTCAACCAATGACACAAATGTACTTATTGGATGCAGATGATTGGTTAAAAACCCTAATTGGTCGAGAACAAGCCTTTGGATGAAGAAAATGAGCTAAATGTTCAACCAATGACACAAAATCACTTATTGGATGCACAAGATTGGTTAAAAACCCTAATTGGAAGAGAATAATCCTAGGGAGGACGAAAATGACCTAAATGTTTAACCAATGAAACAAAATAACTTATTGGATGCACAAGATTGGTTAAAAACCCTAATTGGACGAGATAAGCCTTGGGAGGACGAAAATGACCTAAATGTTCAAGCAATGACACAAAATCACTTATTAGATGCACAAGATTGGTTAAAAACCCTAATTGGACGAGAATAAGCCATTGGAGGACGAAAATGACCTAAATGTTCAACCAACGACACAAAATCACTTATTGGATGCACAAGATTGGTTAAAAACCCTAATTGGATGAGAATAAGCCTTGGGAGGATGAAAATGACCTAAATGTTCAACAATTGACACAAAATCACTTATGGGATGGACAAGATTGGTTAAAAACCCTAATTGGGTGAGAATAAGCCTACGGAGGACGAAAATGACCGAAATGTTCAACCAATGACGCAAAATCAATTATTGGATGCACAAGATTGGTTAAAAACCCTAATTGGACGAGAATAAGCCTTGGGCTGACGAAAATGACCTAAATGTTAAACCAACAACACAAAATCACTTATTGGATGCACAAGATTGGTTAAAAACCTTAATTGGACGAGAATAAGCCTTGGGAGGATGAAAATGAGCTAAATGTTCAACCAATGACACAAAATCACTTATTGGATGCACCAGATTAATTAAAAACCCTAATTGGACGAAAATAATCCTAGGGAGGACGAAAATGACCTAAATGTTTAACCAATGAAACAAAATAATTTATTGGATACATAGGATTGGTTAAAAACCCTAATTGGGCGAGAATAAGCCTTGGGAGGACGAAAATGACCTAAATGTTCAACCAATGACACAAAATCACTTATTGGATGGACAAGATTGGTTAAAAACCCTAATTGGACGAGAATAAGCCTTGAGAGGACGAAAATGACCTAAATGTTCAACCAATGACACAAAATCACTTATTGGATGCACAAGATTGGTTAAAAACCCTAATTGGATGAGAATAAGCCTTGGAAGGACAAAAATGACGTAAATGTTCAACCAATGACACAAAATAACTTATTGGATACACAGGATTGGTTAAAAACCCTAATTGGGTGAGAATAAGCCTACGGAGGACGAAAATGACCGAAATGTTCAACCAATGACACATAATCAATTATTGGATGCACAAGTTTGGTTAAAAACCCTAATTGGACGAGAATAAGCCTTGGGCTGACGAAAATGACCTAAATGTTAAACCAACAACACAAAATCACTTATTGGATGCACAAGATTGGTTAAAAACCTTAATTGGACGAGAATAGGCCTTGGGAGGATGAAAATAACCTAAATGTTCAACCAATGACACAAAATCACTTATTGGATGCAAAAGATTGGTTAAAAACCCTAATTGGACGAAAATAATCCTAGGGAGGACGAAAATGACCTAAATGTTTAACCAATGAAACAAAATAATTTATTGGATACATAGGATTGGTTAAAAACCCTAATTGGGCGAGAATAAGCCTTGGGAGGACGAAAATGACCTAAATGTTCAACCAATGACAAAAAATCACTTATTGGATGGACAAGATTGGTTAAAAACCCTAATTGGACGAGAATAAGCCTTGGGAGGTCGAAAATGACCTAAATGTTCAACCAATGACACAAAATCACTTATTGGATGCACAAGATTGGTTAAAAACCCTAATTGGACGAGAATAAGCCATTGGAGGACGAAAATGACCTAAATGTTCAACCAATGACACAAAATCACTTATTGGATGCACAAGATTGGTTAAAAACCCTAATTGGACGAGAATAAGCCATTGGAGGACGAAAATGACCTAAATGTTCAACCAATGACACAAAATCACTTATTGGATGCACAAGATTGGTTAAAAACCCTAATTGGACGAGAATAAGCCATGGTAGGACGAAAATGACCTAAATGTTCAACCAATGGCACAAAATCACTTGTTGGATGCACAAGATTGGTTAAAAACCCTAATTGGATGAGAATAAGCCTAAGGAAGACGAAAATGACGTAAATGTTCAACCAATGACACAAAATAACTTATTGGATACACATGATTGGTTAAAAACCCTAATTGGGTGAGAATAAGCCTACGGAGGACGAAAATGACCTAAATGTTCAACCAATGACACAAAATCAATTATAGGATGCACAATATTGGTTAAAAACCCTAATTGAACGAGAATAACCCTTGGGCTGACGAAAATGACCTAAATGTTCAACCAATGACACAAAATCACTTATTGGATGCACAAGATTGGTTAAAAACCCTAATAGGACGAGAATAAGCCTTGGGAGGAGGAAAATGACCTAAAAGTTAAACCAATGACACAAAATAACTTATTGGATGCACAAGATTGGTTAAAAACCCTAATTGGACGAGAATAAGCCTTGGGAGGACGAAAAATGACCTAAATGTTCAACCAATGGCACAAAATCACTTGTTGGATGCACAAGATTGGTTAAAACCCTAATTGGATGAGAATAAGCCTAGCGAGGACGAAAAGGACGTAAATGTTCAACCAATGACACAAAATAACTTATTGGATACACAGGAATGGTTAAAAACCCTAATTGGGTGAGAATAAGCCTACGGAGGACGAAAATGACCTAAATGTTCAACCAATGACACGTAATCACTTATTGGATGCACAACATTGGTTAAAAACCCTAATTGGACGAGAATAAACCATTGGGGGACGAAAATGACCTAAATGTTCAACCAATGACACAAAATCACTTATTGGATGCACAAGATTGGTTAAAAACCTTAATTGGATGAGAATAGGCCTTGGGAGGATGAAAATGACCTAAATGTTCAACAATTGACACAAAATCACTTATGGGATGGACAAGATTGGTTAAAAACCCTAATTGGGTGAGAATAAGCCTACGGAGGACGAAAATGACCGAAATGTTCAACCAATGACGCAAAATCAATTATTGGATGCACAAGATTGGTTAAAAACCCTAATTGGACGAGAATAAGCCTTGGGCTGACGAAAATGACCTAAATGTTAAACCAACAACACAAAATCACTTATTGGATGCACAAGATTGGTTAAAAACCTTAATTGGACGAGAATAAGCCTTGGGAGGATGAAAATGAGCTAAATGTTCAACCAATGACACAAAATCACTTATTGGATGCACCAGATTAATTAAAAACCCTAATTGGACGAAAATAATCCTAGGGAGGACGAAAATGACCTAAATGTTTAACCAATGAAACAAAATAATTTATTGGATACATAGGATTGGTTAAAAACCCTAATTGGGCGAGAATAAGCCTTGGGAGGACGAAAATGACCTAAATGTTCAACCAATGACACAAAATCACTTATTGGATGGACAAGATTGGTTAAAAACCCTAATTGGACGAGAATAAGCCTTGAGAGGACGAAAATGACCTAAATGTTCAACCAATGACACAAAATCACTTATTGGATGCACAAGATTGGTTAAAAACCCTAATTGGACGAGAATAAGCCTAAGGAGGACGAAAATGACCTAAATGTTCAACCAATGACACAAAATCACTTATTGGATGCACAAGATTAGTTAAAAATCCTAATTGGACGAGAATAAGCTTTGGGAGGACGAAAATGACCTAAATGTTCAACCAATGACACAAAATCACTTATTGGATGCACAAGATTGGTTAAAAACCCTAATTGGACGAGAATAAGCCTAGGGAGGACGAAAATGACCTAAATGTTCAACCAATGACACAAATGTACTTATTGGATGCACAAGATTGGTTAAAAACCCTAATTGGACGAGAATAAGCCTTGGGAGGAAGAAAATGAACTAAATGTTCAACCAATGACACAAATGAACTTATTGGATGCACAAGATTGGTTAAAAACCCTAATTGGGCGGGAATAAGCCTTCGGATGACGAAAATGACCTAAATAATCAACCAATGACACAAATGTACTTATTGGATGCACAAGATTGGTTAAAAACCCTAATTGGACAAGAATAAGCCTAGGGAGGACGAAAATGACCTAAATGTTCAACCAATGACACAAAATCACTTATTGGATGCACAAGATTGGTTAAAAACCCTAATTGGACGAGAATAAGCCTTTGGAGGACGAAAAAGACCTAAATGTTCAACCAATGACACAAATGTAGTTATTGGATGCACAAGATTGGTTAAAAACCCTAATTGGACGAGAATAAGCCTTGGGAGGACGAAAATGACCTAAATGTTCAACCAATGACACAAAATCACTTATTGGATGCACAAGATTGGTTAAAAACCCTAATTGGACGAGAATAAGCAATTGGAGGACGAAAATGACCTAAATGTTCAACCAATGACACAAAATCACTTATTGGATGCACAAGATTGGTTAAAAACCCTAATTGGACGAGAATAAGCCATTGGAGGACGAAAATGACCTAAATGTTCAACCAATGACACAAAATCACTTATTGGATGCACAAGATTGGTTAAAAACCCTAATTGGACGAGAATAAGCCTTGGGCTGACGAAAATGACCTAAATGTTCAACCAACAACACAAAATCACTTATTGGATGCACAAGATTGGTTAAAAACCCTAATTGGACGAGAACAAGCCTTGGGAGGAAGAAAATGAGCTAAATGTTCAACCAATGACACAAAATCACTTATTAGATGCACAAGAATGGTTAAAAACCCGAATTGGACGAGAATAAGCCTTGGGAGGACGAAAATGACCTAAATGTTCAACCAATGACACAAAATCACTTATTGGATGCACAAGATTGGTTAAAAACCCTAATTGGACGAGAATAAGCCATTGGAGGACGAAAATGACCTAAATGTTCAACCAATGACACAAAATCACTTATTGGATGCACAAGATTGGTTAAAAACCCTTATAGGACGAGAATAAGCCTTGGGAGGACCAAAATGACCTAAATGTTCAACCAATGGCACAAAATCACTTGTTGAATGCACAAGATTGGTTAAAAACCCTAATTGGATGAGAATAAGCCTAGGGAGGTCGAAAATGACGTAAATGATCAACCAATGACACAAAATCACTTATTGGATGCACAAAATTGGTTAAAAACCCTAATTGGATGAGAATAAACCTAGGGAGGACGAAAATGACATAAATGTTCAACCAATGAAACAAAAAAACTTATTGGATACAGAGGATTGGTTAAAAACCCTAATTGGGTGAGAATAAGCCTACGGAGGACAAAAATGACCTAAATGTTCAACCAATGACACAAAATCACTTATTGGATGCACAAGATTGGTTAAAAACCCTAATTGGACGAGAATAAGCCATTGGAGG
Source organism: Cicer chorassanicum (assembly GCA_037974735.1). NCBI lineage: Eukaryota > Viridiplantae > Streptophyta > Magnoliopsida > Fabales > Fabaceae > Cicer > Cicer chorassanicum. The sequence goes on from JBBPBP010000768.1 coordinate 31,685, forward strand.
ACGAAAATGACCTAAATGTTCAACCAATGACACAAAATCACTTATTGGATGCAAAAGATTGGTTAAAAACCCTAATTGGACGAGAATAAGCCTTGGGAGGACGAAAATGACCTAAATGTTCAACCAATGACACAAAATCACTTATTGGATACACAAGATTGGTTAAAAACCCTAATTGGACGAGAATAAGCCATGGGAGGACGAAAATGACCTAAATGTTCAACCAATGACACAAAATCACTTATTGGATGCACAAGATTGGTTAAAAACCCTAATTGGACGAGAATAAGCCATTGGAGGACGAAAATGACCTAAATGTTCAACCAATGACACAAATTCACTTATTGGATGCACAAGATTGGTTAAAAACCCTAATTGGACGAGAATAAGCCTTGGGAGGACGAAAATGACCTAAATGTTCAACCAATGACACAAATTCACTTATTGGATGCACAAGATTGGTTAAAAACCCTAATTGGTCGAGAATAAGCCTTGGGAGGACGAAAATGACCTAAATGTTCAACCAATGACACAAATGTACTTATTGGATGCACAAGATTGGTTAAAAACCCTAATTGGACGAGAATAAGCCTTGGGAAGACGAAAATGACCTAAATGTTCAACCAATGACACAAAATCACTTATTGGATGCACAAGATTGGTTAAAAACCCTAATTGGACGAGAATAAGCCATTGGAGGACGAAAATGACCTAAATGTTCAACCAATGACACAAAATCACTTATTGGATGCACAAGATTGGTTAAAAACCCTAGTTGGACGAGAATAAGCCATGGGAGGACGAAAATGACCTAAATGTTCAACCAATGACACAAAATCACTTATTGGATGCACAAGATTGGTTAAAAACCCTAATTGGACGAGAATAAGCCTTGGGAGGACGAAAATTACCTAAATGTTCAACCAATGACACGAATGTACTTATTGGATGCACAAGATTGGTTAAAAACCTTAATTGGACGAGAATAAGCCTTGGGAGGCAAAAATGACCTAAATGTTCAACCGATGACACAAAATCACTTATTGGATGCACAAGATTGGTTAAAAACCTTAATTGGACGAGAATAAGCCTTGGGAGGACGAAAATTACCTAAATGTTCAACCAATGACACGAATGTACTTATTGGATGCACAAGATTGGTTAAAAACCATAATTGGACGAGAATAAGCATTTGGAGGACGAAAATGACCTAAATGTTCAACCAATGACACAAAATCACTTATTGGATGCACAAGATTGGTTAAAAACCCTAATTGGACGAGAATAAGCCATTGGAGGACGAAAATGACCTAAATGTTCAACCAATGACACAAAATCACTTATTGGATGCACAAGATTGGTTAGAAACCCTAATTGGATGAGAATAAACCTAGGGAGGACGAAAATGACGTAAATGTTCAACCAATGACACAAAATAACTTATTGGATACACAGGATTGGTTAAAAACCCTAATTGGGTGAGAATAAGCCTACGGAGGACAAAAATGACCTAAATGTTCAACCAATGACACAAAATCACTTATTGGATGCACAAGATTGGTTAAAAACCCTAATTGGACGAGAATAAGCCATTGGAGGACGAAAATGACCTAAATGTTCAACCAATGACACAAAATCACTTGTTGGATGCACAAGATTGGTTAAAAACCCTAATTGGACGAGAATAAGCCTTGGGAGGACGAAAATGACCTAAATGTTCAACCAATGGCACAAAATCACTTGTTGGATGCACAAGATTGGTTAAAAACTCTATAAGGATGAGAATAAGCCTAGGGAGGACGAAAATGACGTAAATGTTCAACCAATGACAAAAAATAACTTATTGGATACACAGGATTGGTTAAAAACCCTAATTGGGTGAGAATAAGCCTACGAAGGACGAAAATGACCTAAATGTTCAACCAATGACACAAAATCAATTATAGGATGCACAATATTGGTTAAAAACCCTAATTGAACGAGAATAACCCTTGGGCTGACGAAAATGACCTAAATGTTCAACCAATGACACAAAATCACTTATTGGATGCACAAGATTGGTTAAAAACCCTAATAGGACGAGAATAAGCCTTGGGAGGAGGAAAATGACCTAAATGTTAAACCAATGACACAAAATAACTTATTGGATGCACAAGATTGGTTAAAAACCCTAATTGGACGAGAATAAGCCTTGGGAGGACGAAAATGACCTACATGTTCAACCAATGACACAAAATCACTTATTGGATGCACAAGATTGGTTAAAAACCCTTGTTGGACGAGAATAAGCCTTGGGAGGACGAAAATGACCTAAATGTTCAACCAATGACACAAAATCACTTATTGGATGGACAAGATTGGTTAAAAACCCTAATTGGACGAGAATAAGCCTTGGGAGGACGAAAATGACCTAAATGTTCAACCAATGACACAAAATCACTTATTGGATGCACAAGATTGGTTAAAAACCCTAATAGGACGAGAATAAGTCTTGGGAGGACGAAAATGACCTAAATGTTCTACTAATGGCTCAAAATCACTTAATGGATGGACAAGATTGGTTATAAACCCTAATTGGACGAGAATAAGCCTTGGGAGGACGAAAATGACCTAAATATTCAACCAATGGCACAAAATCACTCATTGGATGCACAAAATTGGTTCAAAACCCTAATTGGACGAGAATAAGCCTTGGGAGGACGAAAATGACCTAAATGTTCAACCAATGACACAAAATCACTTATTGGATGCACAAGATTGGTTAAAAACCCTAATTGGACGAGAATAAGCCTTGGGAGGACGAAAACGACGTAAATGTTCAACCAATGACACAAATGTACTTATTGGATGCACAAGATTGGTTAAAAACCCTAATTGTACGAGAATAAACCTTGGGATGACGAAAATGTCCTAAATGTTCAACCAATAACACAAAATCACTTATTGGATGCACAAGATTGGTTAAAAACCCTAATTTAAGGAGAATAAGCCTTGGGAGGACGAAAATGACCTAAATGTACAACCAATGACACAAATGTACTTATTGGATGCACAAGATTGGTTAAAAACCCTAATTGGACGAGAATAAGCCTTGGGAGGACGAAAATGACCTAAATGTTCAACCAACGACACAAAATCACTTATTGGATGCACAAGATTGGTTAAAAACCCTAATTGGATGAGAATAAGCATTGGGAGGACGAAAATGACCTAATTGTTCAACCAATGACAGAAAATCACTTATCGGATGCACAAAATTGGTTTAAAACCCTAATTGGACGAGAATAAGCCTTGGGAGGACGAAAATGACCTAAATGTTCAACCAACGACACAAAATCACTTATTGGATGCACAAAATTGGTTAAAAACCCTAATTGGAGGAGAATAAGCCTTGGGAGGACGAAAATGACCTAAATGTTCAACCAATGACACAAAATCACTTATTGGATGCACAAGATTGGTTAAAAACCCTAATTGGACGAGAATAAGCCTTGGGAGGACGAAAATGACCTAAATGTTCAACCAATGACACAAATGTACTTATTGGATGCACAAGATTGGTTCAAAACCCTAATTGGACGAGAATAAGCCTTGGGAGGACGAAAATGACCTAAATGTTCAACCAATAGCACAAAATCGCTTATTGGATGCACAAGATTGGTTCAAAACCCTAATTGGACGAGAATAAGCCTAGGGAGGACGAAAATGACCTAAATGTTCAACCAATGACACAAAATCACTTATTGGATGCACAAGATTGGTTAAAAACCCTAATTGGAGGAGAATAAGCCTAGGGAGGACGAAAATGACCTAAATATTCAACCAATGACACAAAATCACTTATTGGATGCACAAGATTGGTTAAAAACCCTAATTGGAGGAGAATAAGCCTAGGGAGGACGAAAATGACCTAAATGTTCAACCAATGACACAAAATCACTTATTGGATGCACAAGATTGGTTAAAAACCCTAATTGGACGAGAATAAGCCTTTGGAGGACGAAAATGACCCAAATGTTCAACCAATGACACAAAATCACTTATTGGATGCACAAGATTGGTTAAAACCCTAATTGGAAGAGAATAAGCCTAGGGAGGACGAAAATGACCCAAATGGTCAACCAATGACACAAAATCACTTATTGGATGCACAAGATTGGTTAAAAACCCTAATTGGAAGAGAATAAGCCTTGGGAGGACGAAAATGACCTAAATGTTCAACCAATGACACAAAATCACTTATTGGATGGACAAGATTGGTTAAAAACCCTAATTGGACGAGAATAAGCCTTGGGAGGACGAAAATGACCTAAATGTTCAACCAATGACACAAAATCACTTATTGGATGCACAAGATTGGTTAAAAACCCTAATTGGACGAGAATAAGCCTTGGGAGGACGAAAATGACCTAAATGTATAACCAATGATACAAAATCACTTATTGGATGCACAAGATTGGTTAAAAACCCTAATTGGACGAGAATAAGCCTTGGGAGGACGAAAATGACCTAAATGTTCAACCAATGACACAAATGTACTTATTGGATGCACAAGATTGGTTAAAAACCCTAATTGGGCGAGAATAAGCCATCGGAGGACGAAAATGACCTAAATGTTCAACCAATGACACAAATGTACTTATTGGATGCACAAGATTGGTTAAAAACCCTAATTGGACGAGAATAAGCCTTGGGAGGACGAAAATGACCTAAATGTTCAACCAATGACACAAATGTACTTATTGGATGCACAAGATTGGTTAAAAACTCTAATTGGACGAGAATAAGGCTTGGGAGGACGAAAATGACCTAAATATTCAACCAATGACACAAATGTACTTATTGGATGCACAAGATTGGTTAAAAACCCTAACTGGACGAGAATAAGCCTAGGGAGGACGAAAAATGACCTAAATGTTCAACCAATGACACAAAATCACTTATTGGATGCACAAGATTGGTTAAAAACCCTAGTTGGACGAGAATAAGCCTTTGGAGAATGAAAATGACCTAAATGTTCAACCAATGACACAAATGTACTTATTCGATGCACAAGAATAGTTAAAAACCCTAATTGGACGAGAATAAGCCTTGGGAGGACGAAAATGACCTAAATGTTCAACCAATGACACAAAAGTACTTATTGGATGCACAAGATTGGTTAAAAACCCTAATTGGACGAGAATAAGCCTTGGGAGGACGAAAATGACCTAAATGTTCAACCAATGACACAAAATCACTTATTGGATGGACAAGATTGGTTAAAAACCCTAATTGGACGAGAATAAGCCTTGGGAGGACGAAAATGACCTAAATGTTCAACCAATGACACAATATCACTTATTCGATGCACAAGATTGGTTAAAAACCCTAATTGGACGAAAATAAGCCTTGGGAGGACGACAATGACCTAAATGTTCAACCAATGACACAAATGTACTTATTGGATGCACAAGATTGGTTAAAAACCCTAATTGGACGAGAATAAGCCATTGGAGGACGAAAATGACCTAAATGTTCAACCAATGACACAAAATCACTTATTGGATGCACAAGATTGGTTAAAAACCCTAATTGGACGAAAATAAGCCTTGGGGGGACGAAAATGACATAAATGTTCAACCAATGACACAAAATCACTTGTAGGATGCACAAGATTGGTTAAAAACCCTAATTGGATGAGAATAAGCCTAGGGTGGACGAAAATGACGTAAATGTTCAACCAATGACACAAAATAACTTATTGGATACACAAGATTGGTTAAAAACCCTAATTGGATGAGAATAAGCCATTGGAGGACGAAAATGACCTAAATGTTCAACCAATGGCACAAAATCACTTATTGGATGCACAAGATTGGTTAAAAACCTTAATTGGACGAGAAAAGGCCTTGGGAGTACGAAAATGATTTAAATGTTCAAATAATTAAACAAATGTACTTATTGGATGCACAAGATTGGTTAAAAACCCTAATTGGACGAGAACAAGCCTTGAGAGGAAGAAAATGAGCTAAATGTTCAACCAATGACACAAAATCACTTATTGGATGCACAAGATTGGTTAAAAACCCTAATTTGAAGAGAATAATCCTAGGGAGGACAAAAATGACCTAAATGTTTAACCAATGAAACAAAATAACTTATTGGATACATAGGATTGCTTAAAAACCCTAATTGGAGGAGAATAAGCCTTGGGCTAACGAAAATGACCTAAATGTTCAACCAATGACACAAAATCACTTATTGGATGCACAAGATTGGTTAATAACCCTAATTAGACAAGAATAAGCCTTGGGAGGACGAAAATGACCTAAATGTTCAAGCAATGACACAAAATCACTTATTAGATGCACAAGACTGGTTAAAAACCCTAATTGGACGAGAATAAGCCATTGGAGGACGAAAATGACCTAAATGTTCAACCAAAGACACAAAATCACTTATTGGATGCACAAGATTGGTTAAAAACCCTAATTGGACGAGAATAAGCCTTGGGAGGACGAAAATGACCTAAATGTTCAACCAATGGCACAAAATCACTTGTTGGATGCACAAGATTGGTTAAAAACCCTAATTTGATGAGAATAAGCCTAGGGAGGACGAAAATGACGTAAATGTTCAACCAATGACACAAAATAACTTATTGGATACACAGGATTGGTTAAAAACCCTAATTGGGTGAGAATAAGCCTACGGAGGACGAAAATGACCTAAATGTTCAACCAATGACACAAAATCAATTATTGCATGCACAAGATTGGTTAAAAACCGTAATTGGACGAGAATAAGCCTTGGGCTGACGAAAATGACCTAAATGTTCAACCAACAACACAAAATCACTTATCGGATGCACAAGATTGGTTAAAAACCTTAATTGGATGAGAATAGGCCTTGGGAGGATGAAAATGACCTAAATGTTCAACCAATGACACAAAATCACTTATTGGATGGACAAGATTGGTTAAAAACCCTAATTGGGCGAGAATAAGCCTTGGGAGGACGAAAATGACCTAAACGTTCAACCAATGACGCAAAATAACTTATTCGATGCACAAGATTGGTTAAAAACCCTAAGTGGACGAGAATAAGCCTTGGGAGGACGACAATGACCTAAATGTTCAACCAATGACACAAATGTACTTATTGGATGCACAAGATTGGTTAAAAACCCTAATTGGACGCGAATAAGCCTTGGGAGGAAGAAAATGAGCTAAATGTTCAACAAATGACACAAAATCACTTATTGGATGCACCAGATTAATTAAAAACCCTAATTGGAAGAAAATAATCCTAGGGAGGACGAAAATGACCTAAATGTTTAACCAATGAAACAAAATAATTTATTGGATACATAGGATTGGTTAAAAACCCTAATTGGACGGGAATAAGCCTTGGGCTGACGAAAATGACCTAAATGTTCAACCAATGACACAAAATCACTTATTGGATGCACAAGATTGGTTTAAAACCTTAATTGGACGAGAATAATCCTTGGGAGGACGAAAATGACCTAAATGTTCAACCAATGACACAAAATCACTTATTGGATGCATAAGATTGGTTAAAAACCCTAATTGGACGAGAATAAGGCATTGGAGGATGAAAATGACCTAAATGTTCAACCAATGACACAAAATCACTTATTGGATGCACAAGATTGGTTAAAATCCCTAATTGGACGAAAATAAGCCTACGGAGGACAAAAATGACCTAAATGTTCAACCAATGACACAAAATCACTTAGTGGATGCACAAGATTGGTTAAAAACCTTAATTGGACGAGAAAAGGCCTTGGGAGTACGAAAATGACCTAAATGTTCAAATAATGACACAATATCACTTATTCGATGCACAAGATTGGTTAAAAACCCTAATTGGACGAAAATAAGCCTTGGGAGGACGACAATGACCTAAATGTTCAACCAATGACACAAATGTACTTATTGGATGCACAAGATTGGTTAAAAACCCTAATTGGACGAGAATAAGCCTTGGGAGGAAGAAAATGAACTAAATGTTCAACCAATGACACAAAATTACTTATTGGATGCACAAGATTGGTTAAAAACCCTAATTGGAAGAGAATAATCATAGGGAGGACGAAAATGACCTAAATGTTTAACCAATGAAACAAAATAACTTATTGGATACATAAGATTGGTTAAAAACCCTAATTGGACGAGAATAAGCCATGGGCTGACGAAAATGACTTAAATGTTCAACAAATGAACAAAATCACTTATTGGATGCACAAGATTGGTTAAAAACCCTAATTGGACGAGAATAAGCCTTGGGAGGACGAAAATGACCTAAATGTTCAACCAATGACACAAAATAACTTATTGGATATACAAGATTGGTTAAAAACCCTAATTGGATGAGAATAAGCAATTGGAGGACGAAAATGACCTAAATGTTCAACCAATGGCACAAAATCACTTATTGGATGCACAAGATTGGTTAAAAACCTTAATAGGACGAGAAAAGGCCTTTGGAGTACGAAAATGACCTAAATGTTCAAACAATGACACAAAATCACTTATTGGATGCACAAAATTGGTTCAAAACCCTAATTGAACGAGAATAAGCCTTGGGAGGACGAAAATGATCTAAATGTTCAACCAATGACACAAAATCACTTATTGGATGCACAAGATTGGTTAAAAACCCTAATTGGACGAGAATAAGCCTTGGGAGGACGACATTGACCTAAATGTTCAACCAATGACACAAATGTACTTATTGGATGCACAAGATTGGTTAAAAACCCTAATTGGACGAGAACAAGCCTTTGGAGGAAGAAAAAATAGCTAAATGCTTAACCAATGACACAAAATCACTTATTGGATGCACAAGATTGGTTAAAAACCCTAATTGGAAGAGAATAATCCTATGGAGGACGACAATGACCTAAATGTTTAACCAATGAAACAAAATAACTTATTGGATACATAATATTGGTTAAAAACCGTAATTGGACGAGAATAAGCCATGGGCTGCAAAAATGACTTAAATGTTCAACCAATGACACAAAATCACTTATTGGATGCACAAGATTGGTCAAAAAATCTAATTGGACGAAAATAAGCCTTGGGAGGACGAAAATGACCTAAATGTTCAACCAATGACACAAAATCACTTGTTGGATGCACAAGATTGGTTAAAAACCCTAATTGGATGAGAATAAGCCTAGGGAGGACGAAAATGATGTAAATGTTCAACCAATGACACAAAATAACTTATTGGATACACAAGATTGGTTAAAATCCCTAATTGGATGAGAATAAGCCATTGGAGGACGAAAATGACCTAAATGTTCAACCAATGGCACAAAATCAGTTATTGGATGCACAAGATTGGTTAAAAACCTTAATTGGACGAGAAAAGGACTTGGGAGTACGAAAATGACCTAAATGTTCAAACAATGACACAAAATCACTTATTGGATGCACATAATTTGTTAAAAACCCAAATTGGACGAGAATAAGCCTTTGGAGGACGAAAATGATCTAAATGTTCAACCAATGACACAAAATCACTTATTGGATGCACAAGATTGGTTAAAAAGCCTAATTGGAAGAGAATAAGCCTTGGGAGGACGACAATGACCTAAATGTTCAACCAATGACACAAATGTACTTATTGGATGCAGATGATTGGTTAAAAACCCTAATTGGTCGAGAACAAGCCTTTGGATGAAGAAAATGAGCTAAATTTTCAACCAATGACACAAAATCACTTATTGGATGCACAAAATTGGTTAAAAACCCTAATTGGAAGAGAATAATCCTAGGGAGGACGAAAATGACCTAAATGTTTAACCAATGAAACAAAATAACTTATTGGATACATAGGATTTGTTAAAAACCCTAATTGGACGAGAATAAGCCTTGCGCTGACGAAAATCACCTAAATGTTCAACCAATGACACAAAATCACTTATTGGATGCACAAGATTGGTTAAAAACCCTAATTGGACGAGAATAAGCCTTGAGAGGACGAAAATGACCTAAATGTTCAACCAATGACACAAAATCACTTATTGGATGCACAAGATTGGTTAAAAACCCTAATTGGACGAGAATAAGCCATTGGAGGACGAAAATGACCTAAATGTTCAACCAATGACACAAAATCACTTATTGTATGCACAAGATTGGTTAAAAACCCTAATTGGACGAGAATAAGCCTTGGGAGGACGAAAATGACCTAAATGTTCAACCAATAGCACAAAATCACATGTTGGATGCACAGGATTGGTTAAAAACCCTAATTGGATGAGAATAAGCCTAGGGAGGACGAAAATGACGTAAATGTTCAATCAATGACACAAAATCACTTATTGGATGCACAAGATTGATTAAAAACCCTAATTGGACGAGAATAAGCCATTGGAGGACGAAAATGACCTAAATGTTCAACCAATGACACAAAATCACTTATTGGATGCACAAGATTGGTTAAAAACCCTAATTGGACGAGAATAAGCCATTGGAGGACGAAAATGACCTAAATGTTCAACCAGTGACACAAAATCACTTATTGGATGCACAAGATTTGTTAAAAACCCTAATTGGACGAGAATAAGCCTTGGGAGGACGAAAATGACCTAAATGTTCAACCAATGGCACAAAATCACTTGTTGGATGCACAAGATTGGTTAAAAACCATAATTGGACGAGAATAAGACTTGGGAGGACGAAAATGACCTAAATGTTAAACCAATGGCACAAAATCACTTGTTGGATGCACAAGATTGGTTAAAAACCCTAATTGGACGACAATAAGACTTGGGAGGACCAAAATGACCTAAATGTTCAACCAATGACACAAAATCACTTATTGGATACACAGGATTGGTTAAAAACCCTAATTGGACGAGAATAAGCCATTGGAGGACGAAAATGACCTAAATGTTCAACCAATGACACAAAATCACTTATTGGATGCACAAGATTGGTTAAAAACCCTAATTGGACGAGAATAAGCCATTGGAGGACGAAAATGACCTAAATGTTCAACCAATGACACAAAATCACTTATTGGATGCACAAGATTGGTTAAAAACCCTAATTGGATGAGAATAAACCTAGGGAGGACGAAAATGACGTAAATGTTAAACCAATGACACAAAATAACTTATTGGATACACAGGATTGGTTAAAAACCCTAATTGGGTGAGAATAAGCCTACGGAGGACAAAAATGACCTAAATGTTCAACCAATGACACAAAATCAATTATTGGATGCACAAGATTGGTTAAAAACCCTAATTGGACGAGAATAAGCCTTGGGCTGACGAAAATGACCTAAATGTTCAACCAATGGCACAAAATCACTTATTGGATGCACAAGATTGGTTAAAAACCCTAATTGGACGAGAATAAGCCATTGGAGGACGAAAATGACCTAAATGTTCAACCAATGACACAAAATCACTTATTGGATGCACAAGATTGGTTAAAAACCCTAATTGGACGAGAATAAGCCATTGGAGGACGAAAATGACCTAAATATTCAACCAATGACACAAAATCACTTATTGGATGCACAAGATTGGTTAAAAACCCTAATTGGACGAGAATAAGCCTTGGGAGGACGAAAATGACCTAAATGTTCAACCAATGACACAAAATCACTTGTTGGATGCACAAGATTGGTTAAAAACCCTAATTGGATGAGAATAAGCCTAGGGAGGACGAAAATGACGTAAATGTTCAACCAATGACACAAAATAACTTATTGGATACACAAGATTGGTTAAAAACCATAATTGGATGAGAATAAGCCATTGGAGGACGAAAATGACCTAAATGTTCAACCAATGGCACAAAATCAGTTATTGGATGCACAAGATTGGTTAAAAACCTTAATTGGACGAGAAAAGGACTTGGGAGTACGAAAATGACCTAAATGTTCAAACAATGACACAAAATCACTTATTGGATGCACAAAATTTGTTAAAAACCCAAATTGGACGAGAATAAGCCTTGGGAGGACGAAAATGATCTAAATGTTCAACCAATGACACAAAATCACTTATTGGATGCACAAGATTGGTTAAAAAGCCTAATTGGAAGAGAATAAGCCTTGGGAGGACGACAATGACCTAAATGTTCAACCAATGACACAAATGTACTTATTGGATGCAGATGATTGGTTAAAAACCCTAAATGGTCGAGAACAAGCCTTTGGATGAAGAAAATGAGCTAAATGTTCAACCAATGACACAAAATCACTTATTGGATGCACAAGATTGGTTAAAAACCCTAATTGGAAGAGAATAATCCTAGGGAGGACGAAAATGACCTAAATGTTTAACCAATGAAACAAAATAACTTATTGGATACATAGGATTGGTTAAAAACCCTAATTGGACGAGAATAAGCCTTGCGCTGACGAAAATGACCTAAATGTTCAACCAATGACACAAAATCACTTATTGGATGCACAAGATTGGTTAAAAACCCTAATTGGACGAGAATAAGCCATTGGAGGACGATAATGACCTAAATGTTCAACCAAAGACAAAAAATCACTTATTGGATACACAAGATTGGTTAAAAACCCTAATTGGACGAGATAAGCCTTGGGAGGACGAAATTGACCTAAATGTTCAAGCAATGACACAAAATCACTTATTCGATGCACAAGATTGGTTAAAAACCCTAATTGGACGAGAATAAGCCATTGGAGGACGAAAATGACCTAAATGTTCAACCAATGACACAAAATCACTTATTGGATGCACAAGATTGGTTAAAAACCCTAATTGGGTGAGAATTAGCCTACGGAGGAAAATAATGACATAAATGTTCAACCAATGACACAAAATCAATTATTGGATGCACAAGATTGGTTAAAAACCCTAATTGGACGAGAATAAGCCTTGGGCTGACGAAAATGACCTAAATGTTCAACCAATGACACAAAATCACTTATTGGATGCACAAGATTGGTTAAAAACCCTAATTGGACGAGATAAGCCTTGGGAGGACAAAAATGACCTAAATGTTCAACCAATGACACATAATCACTTATTGGATGCACAAGATTGGTTAAAAACCCTAATTGGACGAGAATAAGCCATTGGAGGACGAAAATGACCTAAATGTTCAACCAATGACACAAAATCACTTATTGGATGCACAAGATTGGTTAAAAACCCTAATTGGACGAGAATAAGCCATTGGAGGACGAAAATGACCTAAATATTCAACCAATGACACAAAATCACTTATTGGATGCACAAGATTGGTTAAAAACCCTAATTGGACGAGAATAAGCCTTGGGCTGACGAAAATGACCTAAATGTTCAACCAACAACACAAAATCACTTATTGGATGCACAAGATTGGTTAAAATTCCTAATTGGACGAGAACAAGGCTTGGGAGGAAGAAAATGAGCTAAATGTTCAACCAATGACACAAAATCACTTATTGGATGCACAAGATTGGTTAAAAACCCTAATTGGACGAGAATAAGCCTAGGGAGGACGAAAATGACCTAAATGTTCAACCAATGACACAAAATCACTTATTGTATGCACAAGATTGGTTAAAAACCCTAATTTGACGTGAATAAGCGTTGGGAGGACGAAAATAACCTAAATGTTCAACTAATGACACAAAATCACTTATTGGATGCACAAGATTGGTTAAAAACCCTAATTGGACGAGAATAAGCCTTGGGAGGACGAAAATGACCTAAATGTTCAACCAATGACACAAAATCACTTATTGGATGCACAAGATTGGTTAAAACCCCTAATTGGACGAGAATAAGCCTAGGGAGGACGAAAATGGCCTAAATGTTCAACCAATGACACAAATGTAGTTATTGGATGCACAAGATGGGTTAAAAACCCTAATTGGACGAGAATAAGCCTTGGGAGGACCAAAATGACCTAATTGTTCAACCAATGACACAAAATCACTTATTGGATGCACAAGATTGGTTAAAAACCCTAATTGGACGAGAATAAGCCTAGGGAGGACAAAAATGACCTAAATGTTCAACCAATGACACAAAATCACTTATTGTATGCACAAGATTGGTTAAAAACCCTAATTTGACGTGAATAAGCGTTGGGAGGACGAAAATGACCTAAATGTTCAACTAATGACACAAAATCACTTATTGGATGCACAAGATTGGTTAAAAACCCTAATTGGACGAGAATAAGCCTTGGGAGGACGAAAATGACCTAAATGTTCAACCAATGACACAAAATCACTTATTGGATGCACAAGATTGGTTAAAACCCCTAATTGGACGAGAATAAGCCTAGGGAGGACGAAAATGGCCTAAATGTTCAACCAATGACACAAATGTAGTTATTGGATGCACAAGATGGGTTAAAAACCCTAATTGGACGAGAATAAGCCTTGGGAGGACCAAAATGACCTAATTGTTCAACCAATGACACAAAATCACTTATTGTATGCACAAGATTGGTTAAAAACCCTAATTTGACGTGAATAAGCGTTGGGAGGACGAAAATGACCTAAATGTTCAACTAATGACACAAAATCACTTATTGGATGCACAAGATTGGTTAAAAACCCTAATTGGACGAGAATAAGCCTTGGGAGGACGAAAATGACCTAAATGTTCAACCAATGACACAAAATCACTTATTGGATGCAGCAGATTGGTTAAAAACCCTAATTGGACGAGAATAAGCCTTGGGAGGACGAAAATGACCTAAATGTTCAACCAATGACACAAAATCACTTATTGGATGCACAAGATTGGTTAAAAACCCTAATTGGACGAGAATAAGCCTTGGGAGGACGAAAATGACCTAAATGTTCAACCAATGACACAAAATCACTTATTGGATGCAAAGATTGGTTAAAAACCCTAATTGGACAAGAATAAGCCTTGGGAGGACGAAAATGACCTAAATGTTCAACAAATGACACAAATGTACTTATTGGATGCACAAGATTGGTTAAAAACCCTAATTGGACGAGAATAAGCCTTGGGAGGACGAAAATGACCTAAATGTTCAACCAATGACACAAATGCACTTATTGGATGCACAAGATTGGTTAAAAACCCTAATTGGACGAGAATAAGCCTTGGCAGGACGAAAATGACCTAAATGTTCAACCAATGACACAAAATCACTTATTGGATGCACAAGATTGGTTAAAAACCCAAATTGGACGAGAATAAGCCTAGGGAGGACGAAAATGACCTAAATGTTCAACCAATGACAAAAATGTACTTATTGGATGCACAAGATTGGTTAAAAACCCTAATTGGACGAGAATAAGGCTTGGGAGGACGAAAATGACATAAATGTTCAACCAATGACACAAATGTACTTATTGGATGCACAAGATTGGTTAAAAACCCTAATTGGACGAGAATAAGCCTTGGGAGGACGAAAATGACCTAAATGTTCAACCAATGACACAAATGTACTTATTGGATGCACAAGATTGGTTAAAAACCCTAATTGGACGAGAATAAGCCTTGGGAGGACGAAAATGACCTAAATGTTCAACCAATGACACAAATGTACTTATTGGATGCACAAGATTGGTTAAAAACCCGAATTGGACGAGAATAAGCCATGGGAGGACGAAAATGACCTAAATGTTCAACCAATGACACAAATGTACTTATTGGATGCACAAGATTGGTTAAAAACCCTAATTGGACGAGAATAAGCCTTGGGAGGACGAAAATGACCTAAATGTTCAACCAATGACACAAATGTACTTATTGGATGCACAAGATTGGTTAAAAACCCTAATTGGACCAGAATAAGCCTTGGGATGACGAAAATGACCTAAATATTCAACAAATGACACAAAATCACTTATTGGATGCACAAGATTAGTTAAAAACCCTACTTGGAGGAGAATAAGCCTTAGGAGGACGAAAATGACCTAAATGTTCAACCAATGACACAAAATCACTTATTGGATGCACAAGATTGGTTAAAAACCCTAATTGGACGAGAATAAGCCTTGGGAGGACGAAAATGACCTAAATGTTCAACCAATGACACAAAATCACTTATTGGATGCACAAGATTGGTTAAAAACCCTACTTGGGCGAGAATAAGCCTTGGGAGGACGAAAATGACCTAAATGTTCAACCAATGACACAAAATCACTTATTGGATGCACAAGATTGGTTAAAAACCCTAATTGGACGAGAATAAGCCTTGGGAGGACGAAAATGACCTAAATGTTCAACCAATGACACAAAATCACTTATTGGATGCACAAGATTGGTTAAAAACCCTAATTGGACGAGAATAAGCCTTGGGAGGACGAAAATGACCTAAATGTTCAACCAATGACACAAAATCACTTATTGGATGCACAAGATTGGTTAAAAACCCTAATTGGACGAGAATAAGCCTTGGGAGGATGAAAATGACCTAAATGTTCAACCAATGACACAAAATCACTTATTGGATGCAGAAGATTGGTTAAAAACCCTAATTGGACGAGAATAAGCCTTGGGAGGACGAAAATGATCTAAATGTTCAACCAATGACACAAAATCACTTATTGGATGCACAAGATTGGTTAAAAACCCTAATTGGACGAGAATAAGCCTTGGGAGGACGAAAATGACCTAAATGTTCAACCAATGACACAAAATCACTTATTGGATGCACAAGATTGGTTAAAAACCCTAATTGGACGAGAATAAGCCTTGGGAGGACGAAAATGACCTAAATGTCAACCAATGACACAAAATCACTTATTGGATGCACAAGATTGGTTAAAAACCCTAATTGGAGAAGAATAAGTCCCTAGAGGATGAAAATGACCTAAATGTTCAACCAATGACACAAAATCACTTATTGGATGCACAAGATTGGTTAAAAACCCTAATTGGACGAGAATAAGCCTTGGGAGGACGAAAATGACCTAAATGTTCAACCAATGACACAAAATCACTTATTGGATGCACAAGATTGGTTAAAAACCTTAATTGGATGAGAATAATCCTTGGGAGGACGAAAATGACCTAAATTTTCAACGAATGACACAAAAGTACTTATTAGATGCACAAGATTGGTTAAAAACCCTAATTGGACGAGAATATGCCTTGGGAGGACGAAAATGACCTAAATGTTCAACCAATGACACAAAATCACTTATTGGATGCACAAGATTGGTTAAAAACCCTAATTGGACGAGAATAAGCCATTGGAGGACGAAAATGACCTAAATGTTCAACCAATGACACAAAATCAATTATTGGATGCACAAGATTGGTTAAAAACCCTAATTGGACGAGAATAAGCCTTGGGCTGACGAAAATGACCTAAATGTTCAACCAATGACACAAAATCACTTATTGGATGCACAAGATTGGTTAAAAACCCTAATTGGACGAGAATTAGCCTTGGGCTAACGAAAATAACCTAAATGTTTAACCAATGACACAAAATCACTTATTGGATGCACAAGATTGGTTAAAAACCCTAATTGGACGACATAAGCCTTGGGAGGACGAAAATGACCTAAATGTTCAACCAATGACACAAAATCACTTATTGGATGCACAAGATTGGTTAAAAACCCTAATTGGACGAGAATAAGCCTTGGGAGGACGAAAATGACCTAAATGTTCAACCAATGGCACAAAATCACTTGTTGGATGCACAAGATTGGTTAAAACCCTAATTGGATGAGAATAAGCCTAGGGAGGACGAAAATGACGTAAATGTTCAACCAATGACACAAAATAACTTATTGGATACACAGGATTGGTTAAAAACCCTAATTGGGTGAGAATAAGCCTACGGAGGACGAAAATGACCTAAATGTTCAACCAATGACACAAAATCAATTATTGGATGCACAAGATTGGTTAAAAACCCTAATTTGACGAGAATAAGCCTTGGGCTGACATAAATGACCTAAATGTTCAACCAACAACACAAAATCACTTATTGGATGCACAAGATTGGTTAAAAACCTTAATTGGATGAGAATAGGCCTTGGGAGGAGGAAAATGACCTAAATGTTCAACAATTGACACAAAATCACTTATTGGATGGACAAGATTGGTTAAAAACCCTAATTGGGCGAGAATAAGCCTTGGGAGGACGAAAATGACCTAAATGTTCAACCAATGACGCAAAATAACTTATTCGATGCACAAGATTGGTTAAAAACCCTAATTGGACGAGAATAAGCCTTGGGAGGACAGCAATGACCTAAATGTTCAACCAATGACACAAATGTACTTATTGGATGCACAAGATTGGTTAAAAACCTTAATTGGATGAGAATAGGCCTTGGGAGGATGAAAATGACCTAAATGTTCAACAATTGACACAAAATCACTTATTGGATGGACAAGATTGGTTAAAAACCCTAATTGGGCGAGAATAAGCCTTGGGAGGACGAAAATGACCTAAATGTTCAACCAATGACGCAAAATAACTTATTCGATGCACAAGATTGGTTAAAAACCCTAATTGGACGAGAATAAGCCTTAGGAGGAAGAAAATGAGCTAAATGTTCAACCAATGACACAAAATCACTTATTGGATGCAGCAGATTAATTAAAAACCCTAATTGGAAGAAAATAATCCTAGGGAGGACGAAAATGACCTAAATGTTTAACCAATGAAACAAAATAATTTATTGGATACATAGGATTGGTTAAAAACCCTAATTGGACGAGAATAAGGCATTGGAGGATGAAAATGACCTAAATGTTCAACCAATGACACAAAATCACTTATTGGATGCACAAGATTGGTTAAAATCCCTAATTGGACGAAAATAAGCCTACGGAGGACAAAAATGACCTAAATGTTCAACCAATGACACAAAATCACTTAGTGGATGCACAAGATTGGTTAAAAACCTTAATTGGACGAGAAAAGGCCTTGGGAGTACGAAAATGACCTAAATGTTCAAATAATGACACAATATCACTTATTCGATGCACAAGATTGGTTAAAAACCCTAATTGGACGAAAATAATCCTTGGGAGGACGACAATGACCTAAATGTTCAACCAATGACACAAATGTACTTATTGGATGCACAAGATTGGTTAAAAACCCTAATTGGACGAGAATAAGCCTTGGGAGGAAGAAAATGAGCTAAATGTTCAACCAATGACACAAAATTACTTATTGGATGCACAAGATTGGTTAAAAACCCTAATTGGAAGAAAATAATCCTAGGGAGGACGAATATGACCTAAATGTTCAACCAATGACACAAAATCACTTATTGGATGCACAAGACTGGTTAAAACCCTAATTGGACGAGAATAAGCCTTGGGAGGATGAAAATGACCTAAATGTTCAACCAATGGTACAAAATCACTTAATGGATGCACAAGATTGGTTAAAAACCCTAATTGGATGAGAATAAACCTAGGGAGGACGAAAATGACGTAAATGTTCAACCAATGACACAAAATATCTAATTGGATACACATGATTGGTTAAAAACCCTAATTGGGTGAGAATAAGCCTACGGAGGACAAAAATGACCTAAATGTTCAACCAATGACACAAAATCAATTATTGGATGCACAAGATTTGTTAAAAACCCAAATTGGACGAGAATAAGCCTTGGGCTGACGAAAATGACCTAAATGTTCAACCAATGACACAAAATCACTTATTGGATGCACAAGATTGGTTAAAAACCCTAATTGGACGAGAATAAGCCTTGGGCTGACGAAAATGACCTAAATGTTCAACCAATGACACAAAATCACTTATTGGATGCAAAAGATTGGTTAAAAACCCTAATTGGACGAGAATAAGCCTTGGGAGGACGAAAATGACCTAAATGTTCAACCAATGACACAAAATCACTTATAGGATGCACAAGATTGGTTAAAAACCCTAATTGGACGAGAATAAGCCTGAGGAGGACGGAAATGACCTAAAAGTTCAACCAATGACACAAAATCACTTATTGGATGCACAAGATTGGTTAAAAACCCTAATTGGATGAGAATAAGCCTTGGGAGGACGAAAATGACCTAAATGTTCAACCAATGACACAAAATCACTTATTGGATGCACAAGATTGGTTAAAAACCCTAATTGGACGAGAATAAGCCTTGGGAGGACGAAAATGACCTAAATGTTCAGCCAATGACACAAATGTCCTTATTGGATGCACAAGATTGGTTAAAATCCCTAATTAGACGAGAATAAGCCTTGGGAAGACGAAAATGACCTAAATGTTCAACCAATGACATAAATGTAATTATTGGATGCATAAGATTGGTTAAAAACCCTAATTGGACGAGAATAAGCCTTGGGAGGACGAAAATGACCTAAATGTTCAACCAATGACACAAAATCACTTATTGGATGCACAAGATTGGTTAAAAACCCTAATTGGACGAGAATAAGCCATTGGAGGACAAAAATGACCTAAATGTTCAACCAATGACAGAAAATCACTTATAGGATGCACAAGAATGGTTAAAAACCCTAATTGGACGAGAATAAGCCTTGGGAGGTCGAAAATGACCTAAATGTTCATTCAATGACATAAATGTACTTATTGGATGCACAAGATTGGTTAAAAACCCTAATTGGACAAGAATAAGCCTAGGGAGGACGAAAATGACCTACATGTTCAGCCAATGACACAAATGTACTTATTGGATGCACAAGATTGGTTAAAAACCCTAATTGGACGAGAATAAGCCTTGGGAGGACGAAAATGACCTAAATGTTCAACCAATGACACAAATGTACTTATTGGATGCACAAGATTGGTTAAAAACCCTAATTGGACAAGAATAAGCCTTGGGAAGACGAAAATCACCTAAATATTCAACCAATGACACAAAATCACTTATTGGATGCACAAGATTGGTTAAAAACCCTAATTGGACGAGAATAAGTCTAGGGAGGTCGAAAATGACCTAAATGTTCAACCAATGACACAAAATCACTTATTGGATGCACAAGATTGGTTAAAAACCCTAATTGGACGAGAATAAGCCTTGGGAGGACGAAAATGACCTAAATGTTCAACCAATGACACAAAATAACTTATTGGATGCACAAGATTGGATAAAAACCGTAATTGGACGACAATAAGCCTTGGGAGGACGAAAATGACCTAAATGTTCAACCAATGACACAAAATCACTTATTGGATGCACAAGATTGGTTAAAAACCCTAATTGGACGAGAATAAGCCTTGGGAGGACGAAAATGACCTAAATATTGAACCAATGACACAAATGTACTTATTGGATGCACAAGATTGGTTAAAAACCCTAATTGGACGCGAATAAGCCTTGGGAGGACGAAAATGACCTAAATGTTCAACCAATGACACAAAATCACTTATTGGATGCACAAGATTGGTTAAAAACCCTAATTGGACGAGAATAAGCCTTGGGAGGACGAAAATGACCTAAATGTTCAACCAATGACACAAATGTTTTTATTTGATGCACAAGATTGGTTAAAAACCCTAATTGGACGAGAATAAGCCTTGGGAGGACGAAAATGACCTAAATGTTCAACCAATGACACAAATGTACTTATTGGATGCACAAGATTGGTTAAAAACCCTAATTGGACGAGAATAAGCCTTTGGAGGACGAAAATGACCTAAATGTTCAACAAACGACACAAAATCACTTATTGGATGCACAAAATTGGTTAAAAACCCTAATTGGACGAGAATAAGCTTTGGGAGGACGAAAATGACCTAAATGTTCAACCAATGACACAAATGTACTAATGGGATGCACAAGATTGGTTAAAAACCCTAATTGGTCGAGAATAAGCCTTGGGAGGACGAAAATGACCTAAATGTTCAACCAATGACACAAAATCACTTATTGGATGCACAAGATTGGTTAAAAACCCTAATTGGACGAGAATAAGCCTTGGGAGGACGAAAATGACCTAAATGTTCAACCAATGACACAAATGTACTTATTGGATGCACAAGATTGGTTAAAAACCCTAATTGGAAGAGAATAAGCCTTGGGAGGACGAAAATGACCTAAATGTTCAACCAATAAAACAAATGTACTTATTGGATGCACAAGATTGGTTAAAAACCCTAATTGGACGAGAATTAACCTTGGGAGGACGAAAATGACCTAAATGTTCAACCAATGACACAAATGTACTTATTGGATGCACAAGATTGGTTAAAAACCCTAATTGGACGAGAATAAGCCTTGGGAGGACGAAAATGACCTAAATGTTCAACCAATGACACAAATGTACTTATTGGATGCACAAGATTGGTTAAAAACCCTAATTGGACGAGAATAAGCCTTGGGAGGACGAAAATGACCTAAATGTTCAACCAATGACACAAATGTACTTATTGGATGCACAAGATTGGTTAAAAACCTTAAATTGACGAGAATAAGCCTTGGGAGGACGAAAATGACCTAAATGTTCAACCAATGACACAAAATCACTTATTGGATGCACAAGATTGGTTAAAAACCCTAATTGGACGAGAATAAGCCTTGGGAGGACGAAAATGACCTAAATGTTCAACCAATGGCACAAAATCACTTGTTGGATGCACAAGATTGGTGAAAAACTCTAATTGGATGAGAATAAGCCTAGGGAGGACGAAAATGACGTAAATGTTCAACCAATGACAAAAAATAACTTATTGGATACACAAGATTGGTTAATAACCCTAATTGGACGAGAATAAGCCTTGGGAGGACGAAAATGACCTAAATGTTCAACCAATGACACAAAATCACTTATTGGATGCACAAGATTGGTTAAAAACCCTAATTGGACGAGAATAAGCCATTGGAGGACGAAAATGACCTAAATGTTCAACCAATGACACAAAATCAATTATTGGATGCACAAGATTGGTTAAAAACCCTAATTGGACGAGAATAAGCCTTGGGCTGACGAAAATGACCTAAATGTTCAACCAATGACACAAAATCACTTATTGGATGCACAAGATTGGTTAAAAACCCTAATTGGACGAGAATTAGCCTTGGGCTAACGAAAATAACCTAAATGTTTAACCAATGACACAAAATCACTTATTGGATGCACAAGATTGGTTAAAAACCCTAATTGGACGACATAAGCCTTGGGAGGACGAAAATGACCTAAATGTTCAACCAATGACACAAAATCACTTATTGGATGCACAAGATTGGTTAAAAACCCTAATTGGACGAGAATAAGCCTTGGGAGGACGAAAATGACCTAAATGTTCAACCAATGACACAAAATCACTTATTGGATGCACAAGATTGGTTAAAAACCCTACTTGGGCGAGAATAAGCCTTGGGAGGACGAAAATGACCTAAATGTTCAACCAATGACACAAAATCACTTATTGGATGCACAAGATTGGTTAAAAACCCTAATTGGACGAGAATAAGCCTTGGGAGGACGAAAATGACCTAAATGTTCAACCAATGACACAAAATCACTTATTGGATGCACAAGATTGGTTAAAAACCCTAATTGGACGAGAATAAGCCTTGGGAGGACGAAAATGACCTAAATGTTCAACCAATGACACAAAATCACTTATTGGATGCACAAGATTGGTTAAAAACCCTAATTGGACGAGAAAAAGCCATTGGAGGACGAAAATGACCTAAATGTTCAACCAATGACACAAATTCACTTATTGGATGCACAAGATTGGTTAAAAACCCTAATTGGACGAGAATAAGCCTTGGCAGGACGAAAATGACCTAAATGTTCAACCAATGACACAAAATCACTTGTTGGATGCACAAGATTGGTTAAAAACCTTAATTGGACGAGAATAAACCTAGGGAGGACGAAAATGACGTAAATGTTAAACCAATGACACAAAATAACTTATTGGATACACAGGATTGGTTAAAAACCCTAATTGGGTGAGAATAAGTCTACGGAGGACAAAAATGACCTAAATGTTCAACCAATGACACAAAATCCATTAGTGGATGCACAAGATTGGTTAAAAACCCTAATTGGACGAGAATAAGCCTTGGGCTGACGAAAATGACCTAAATGTTCAACCAATGACACAAAATCACTTATTGGATGCACAAGATTGGTTAAAAACCCTAATTGGACGAGAATAAGCCTTGGGCTGACGAAAATGACCTAAATGTTCAACCAATGACACAAAATCACTTATTGGATGCAAGATTGGTTAAAAACCCTAATTGGACGAGAATAAGCCATTGGAGGACGAAAATGACCTAAATGTTCAACCAATGACACAAAATCACTTATTGGATGCACAAGATTGGTTAAAAACCCTAATTGGACGAGAATAAGCCATTGGAGGACGAAAATGACCTAAATGTTCAACCAATGACACAAAATCACTTATTGGATGCACAAGATTGGTTAAAAACCCTAATTGGACGAGAACAAGCCTTAGGAGGAAGAAAATGAGCTAAATGTTCAACCAATGACACAAAATCACTTGTTGGATGCACAAGATTGGTTAAAAACCCTAATTGGAAGAGAATAATCCTAGGGAGGACAAGAATGACCTAAATGTTTAACCAATGAAACAAAATAACTTATTGGATACATAGGATTGCTTAAAAACGCTAATTGGAGGAGAATAAGCCTTGGGATGACGAAAATGACCTAAATGTTCAACCAATGACACAAAATCACTTATTGGATGCACAAGATTGGTTAATAACCCTAATTGGACGAGAATAAGCCTTGGGAGGACGAAAATGACCTAAATGTTCAACCAATGACACAAAATCACTTATTGGATGCACAAGATTGGTTAAAAACCCTAATTGGAAGAAAATTATCCTAGGGAGGACAAAAATGACCTAAATGTTTAACCAATGAAACAAAATAATTTATTGGATACATAGGATTGGTTAAAAATCCTAATTGGACGAGAATAAGCCATTGGAGGACGAAAATGACCTAAATGTTCAACCAATGACACAAAATCACTTATTGGATGCACAAGATTGGTTAAAAACCCTAATTGGACGAGAATAAGCCATTGGAGGACGAAAATGACCTAAATGTTCAACCAATGACACAAAATCACTTATTGGATGCACAAGATTGGTTAAAAACCCTAATTGGACGAGAATAAGCCTTGGTTGGACGAGAATGACCTAAATGTTCAACCAATGGCACAAAATCACTTGTTGGATGCACAAGATTGGTTAAAAACCCTAATTGGATGAGCATAAGCCTAGGGAAGACGAAAATGACGTAAATGTTCAACCAATGACACAAAATAACTTATTGGATACACAGGATTGGTTAAAAACCCTAATTGGGTGAGAATAAGCCTACGGAGGACGAAAAAGAACCTAAATGTTCAACAAATGACACAAAACCAATTATAGGATGCACAATATTGGTTAAAAACCCTAATTGAACGAGAATAACCCTTGGGCTGACGAAAATGACCTAAATGTTCAACCAATGACACAAAATCACTTATTGAATGCACAAGATTGGTTAAAAACCCTAATTGGGTGAGAATAAGCCTACGGAGGACGAAAATGACCTAAATGTTCAACCAATGACACAAAATCAATTATTGGATTCACAAGATTGGTTAAAAACCCTAATTTGACGAGAATAAGCCTTGGGCTGACGAAAATGACGTAAATGTTCAACCAACAACACAAAATCACTTATTGGATGCACAAGATTGGTTAAAAACCTTAATTGGATGAGAATAGGCCTTGGGAGGATAAAAATGACCTAAATGTTCATCAATTGACACAAAATCACTTATTGGATGGACAAGATTGGTTAAAAACCCTAATTGGGCGAGAATAAGCCTTGGGAGGACGAAAATGACCTAAATGTTCAACCAATGACGCAAAATAACTTATTCGATGCACAAGATTGGTTAAAAACCCTAATTGGACGAGAATAAGCCTTGGGAGGACGACAATGACCTAAATGTTCAACCAATGACACAAATGTACTTATTGGATGCACAAGATTGGTTAAAAACCCTAATTGGACGCGAATAAGCCTTAGGAGGAAGAAAATGAGCTAAATGTTCAACCAATGACACAAAATCACTTATTGGATGCACCAGATTAATTAAAAACCCTAATTGGAAGAAAATAATCCTAGGGAGGACGAAAATGACCTAAATGTTTAACCAATGAAACAAAATAATTTATTGGATACATAGGATTGGTTAAAAACCCTAATTGGACGGGAATAAGCCTTGGGCTGACGAAAATGACCTAAATGTTCAACCAATGACACAAAATCACTTATTGGATGCACAAGATTGGTTTAAAACCCTAATTGGACGAGAATAATCCTTGGGAGGACGAAAATGACCTAAATGTTCAACCAATGACACAAAATCACTTATTGGATGCATAAGATTGGTTAAAAACCCTAATTGGACGAGAATAAGGCATTGGAGGATGAAAATGACCTAAATGTTCAACCAATGACACAAAATCACTTATTGGATGCACAAGATTGGTTAAAATCCCTAATTGTACGAAAATAAGCCTACGGAGGACAAAAATGACCTAAATGTTCAACCAATGACACAAAATCACTTAGTGGATGCACAAGATTGGTTAAAAACCTTAATTGGACGAGAAAAGGCCTTGGGAGTACGAAAATGACCTAAATGTTCAAATAATGACACAATATCACTTATTCGATGCACAAGATTGGTTAAAAACCCTAATTGGACGAAAATAAGCCTTGGGAGGACGACAATGACCTAAATGTTCAACCAATGACACAAATGTACTTATTGGATGCACAAGATTGGTTAAAAACCCTAATTGGATGAGAATAAGCCTTGGGAGGAAGAAAATGAGCTAAATGTTCAACCAATGACACAAAATTACTTATTGGATGCACAAGATTGGTTAAAAACCCTAATTGGAAGAAAATAATCCTAGGGAGGACGAATATGACCTAAATGTTCAACCAATGACACAAAATCACTAATTGGATGCACAAGACTGGTTAAAACCCTAATTGGACGAGAATAAGCCTTGGGAGGACGAAAATGACCTAAATGTTCAACCAATGGTACAAAATCACTTAATGGATGCACAAGATTGGTTAAAAACCCTAATTGGATGAGAATAAACCTAGGGAGGACGAAAATGACGTAAATGTTCAACCAATGACACAAAATAACTAATTGGATACACATGATTGGTTAAAAACCCTAATTGGGTGAGAATAAGCCTACGGAGGACAAAAATGACTTAAATGTTCAACCAATGACACAAAATCAATTATTGGATGCACAAGATTTGTTAAAAACCCAAATTGGACGAGAATAAGCCTTCGGCTGACGAAAATGACCTAAATGTTCAACCAATGACACAAAATCACTTATTGGATGCACAAGATTGGTTAAAAACCCTAATTGGACGAGAATAAGCCTTGGGCTGACGAAAATGACCTAAATGTTCAACCAATGACACAAAATCACTTATTGGATGCACAAGATTGGTTAAAAACCCTAATTGGACGAGATAAGCCTTGGGAGGACGAAAATGACCTAAATGTTCAAATAATGACACAAAATCACTTATTGGATGCACAAAATTGGTTCAAAACCCTAATTGGACGAGAATAAGCCTTGGGAGGACGAAAATGACCTAAATGTTCAACCAATGACACAAAATCACTTATTGGATGCACAAGACTGGTTAAAACCCTAATTGGACGAGAATAAGCATTGGGAGGACGAAAATGACCTAAATGTTCAACCAATGATACAAAATCACTTAATGGATGCACAAAATTGGTCAAAAACCCTAATTGGACGAGAATAAGCCTTGGGCTGACGAAAATGACCTAAATGTTAAACCAACAACACAAAATCACTTATTGGATGCACAAGATTGGTTAAAAACCTTAATTGGACGAGAATAGGCCTTGGGAGGATGAAAATAACCTAAATGTTCAACCAATGACACAAAATCACTTATTGGATGCAAAAGATTGGTTAAAAACCCTAATTGGACGAAAATAATCCTAGGGAGGACGAAAATGACCTAAATGTTTAACCAATGAAACAAAATAATTTATTGGATACACAGGATTGGTTAAAAACCCTAATTGGGCGAGAATAAGCCTTGGGAGGACGAAAATGACCTAAATGTTCAACCAATGACACAAAATCACTTATTGGATGGACAAGATTGGTTAAAAACCCTAATTGGACGAGAATAAGCCTTGGGAGGACGAAAATGACCTAAATGTTCAACCAATGACACAAAATCACTTATTCGATGCACAAGATTGGTTAAAAACCCTAATTGGACGAGAATAAGCCTTGGGAGGACGAAAATGACCTAAATGTTCAACCAATGATACAAATGTTCTTATTGGATGCACAAGATTGGTTAAAAACCCTAATTGGACAAGAATAAGCCTTGGGAGGACGAAAATGACCTAAATGTTCAACCAATGACACAAAATCACTTATTGGATGCACAA
The DNA here is from genome assembly GCA_037974735.1 of Cicer chorassanicum. NCBI lineage: Eukaryota > Viridiplantae > Streptophyta > Magnoliopsida > Fabales > Fabaceae > Cicer > Cicer chorassanicum. The sequence continues at coordinate 60,127 of JBBPBP010000768.1, forward strand.
GATTGGTTAAAAACCCTAATTGGACGAGAATAAGCCTTGGGAGGACGAAAATGACCTAAATGTTCAACCAATGACACAAAATCACTTATTGGATGCACAAGATTGGTTAAAAACCCTAATTGGACGAGAATAAGTCTTGGGAGGACGAAAATGACCTTAATGTTCAACCAATGACACAAAATCACTTATTGGATGCACAAGATTGGTTAAAAACCCTAATTGGACGAGAATAAGCCTAGGGAGGACGAAAATGACCTAAATGTTCAACCAATGACACAAAATCACTTATTGGATGCACAACATTGGTTAAAAACCCTAATTGGACGAGAATAAGCTTTTGAAGGACATAAATGACCTAAATGTTCAACCAATGACACAAATGACTTATTGGATGCACAAGATTGGTTAAAAACCCTAAATGGACGAGAATAAGCCTTGGGAGGACGAAAATGACCTAAATGTTCAACCAATGGCACAAAATCACTTATTGGATGCACAAGATTGGTTAAAAACCCTAATTGGACGAGAATAAGCCTAGGGAGGACGAAAATGACCTAAATGTTCAACTAATGACACAAAATCACTTATTGGATGCACAAGATTGTGAAAAAACCCTAATTGGACGAGAATAAGCCTAGGGAGGACATAAATGACCTAAATGTTCAACCAATGACACAAAATAACTTATTGGAAGCACAAGATTGGTTAAAAACCCTAATTGGACGAGAATAAGCCTAGGGAGGACGAAAATGACCTAAATGTTCAACCAATGACACAAATGTACTTATTGGATGCACAAGATTGGTTAAAAACCCTAATTGGACGAGAATAAGCCTTGGGAGGACGAAAATGACCTAAATGTTCAACCAATGACACAAATGTACTTATTGGATGCACAAGATTGGTTAAAAACCCTAATTCGACGAGAATAAGCCTTGGGAGGATGAAAATGACCTAAATGTTAAACCAATGACACAAATGTACTTATTGGATGCACAAAATTGGTTAACAACCCTAATTGGACGAGAATAAGCCTTGGGAGGAAGAAAATGACCTAAATGTTCAACCAATGGCACAAAATCACTTATTGGATGCACAAGATTTGTTAAAAACCCTAATTGGACGAGAATAAGCCTTGGGAGGACGAAAATGACCTAAATGTTCAACCAATGACACAAATGTACTTATTGGATGCACAAGATTGGTTAAAAACCATAATTGGACGAGAAAAAGCCTTGGGAGGACGAAAATGACCTAAATGTTCAACTAATGACACAAATGTAATTATTGGATGCACAAGATTGGTTAAAAACCCTAATTGGACGAGAATAAGCCTTGGGAGGACGAAAATGACCTAAATGTTCAACCAATGACACAAATGTACTTATTGGATGCACAAGATTGGTTAAAAACCCTAATTGGACGAGAATAAGCCTTGGGAGGACGAAAATGACCTAAATGTTCAACCAATGACACAAAATCACTTATTGGATGCACAAGATTGGTTAAAAACCCTAATTGGACGAGAATAAGCCTTGGGAGGATGAAAATGACCTAAATGTTCAACCAATGAAACAAAATCACTTATTGGAAGCACAAGATTGGTTAAAAACCCTAATTGGACGAGAATAAGCCTTGGGAGGACGAAAATGACCTAAATGTTCAACCAATGACACAAATGTACTTATTGGATGCACAAGATTGGTTAAAAACCCTAATTGGACGAGAATAAGCCTTGGGAGGACGAAAAGGACCTAAATGTTCAACCAATGACACAAACGTACTTATTGGATGCACAAGATTGGTTAAAAACCCTAATTGGACGAGAATAAGCCTTGGGAGGACGAAAATGACCTAAATGTTCAACCAATGACACAAAATCACTTATTGGATGCACAAGATTGGTTAAAAACCCTAATTGGACGAGAATAAGCCTTGGGAAGACGAAAATGACCTAAATGTTCAACCGATGGCACAAAATCACTTATTGGATGCACAAGATTGGTTAAAAACCCTAATTGGACGAGAATAAGCCTTGGGAGGACGAAAATGACCTAAATGTTCAACCAATGACACAAAATCACTTATTGGATGCACAAGATTGGTTAAAAACCCTAATTGGACGAGAATAAGCCTAGGGAGGACGAAAATGACCTAAATGTTCAAGACTTATTCACTTATTGGATACACAAGATTGGTTAAAACCCCTAATTGGACGAGAATAAGCCTTGGGAGGACGAAAATGACCTAAATGTTCAACCAATGACACAAAATCACTTATTGGATTTACAAGATTGGTTAAAAACCCTAATTGGACGAGAATAAGCCTTGGGAGGACGAAAATGACCTAAATGTTCAACCAATGACACAAAATCACTTATTGGATGCACAAGATTGGTTAAAAACCCTAATTGGACGAGAATAAGCCTTGGGAGGACGAAAATGACCTAAATGTTCAACCAATGACACAAAATCACTTATTGGATGCACAAGATTGGTTAAAAACCCTAATTGGACAAAAATAGGTCTTGGGAGGACGAAAATGACCTAAATGTTCAACCAATGACACAAATGTACTTATTGGATGCACAAGATTGGTTAAAAACCCTAATTGGACGAGAATAAGCCTTGGGAGGACGAAAATGACCTAAATGTTCAACCAATGACACAAATGTACTTATTGGATTCACAAGATTGGTTAAAAACCCTAATTGGACAAGAATAAGCCTTGGGAGGACGAAAATGACATAAATGTTCAACCAATGACACAAATGTACTTATTGGATGCACAAGATTGGTTAAAAACCCTAATTGGACGAGAATAAGCCTTGGGAGGACGAAAATGACCTAAATGTTCAACCAATGACACAAATGTACTTATTGGATGCACAAGATTGGTTAAAAACCCTAATTGGATGAGAATAAGCCTAGGGAGGACGAAAATGACCTAAATGTTCAACCAATGACACAAAATCACTTATTGCATGCACAAGATTTGTTAAAAACCCTAATTGGACCAGAATAAGCCTTGGGAGGACGAAAATGACCTAAATATTCAACCAATGACACAAAATCACTTATTGGATGCACAAGATTGGTTAAAAACCCTAATTGGACGAGAATAAGCCTTGGGAGGACGAAAATGACCTAAATGTTCAACCAATGACACAAATGTACTAATTGGATGCACAAGATTGGTTAAAAACCCTAATTGGATGAGAATAAGCCTAGGGAGGACGAAAATGACCTAAATGTTCAACCAATGACACAGACGTACTTATTGGATGCACAAGATTGGTTAAAAACCCTAATTGGACGAGAATAAGCCTTGGGAGGACGAAAATGACCTAAATGTTCAACCAATGACACAAATGTACTCATTGGATCCACAAGATTGGTTAAAAACCCTAATTGGACGAGAATAAGCCTTGGGAGGACGAAAGTGACCTAAATGTTCAACCAATGACACAAAATTACTTATTAGATGCACAAGATTGGTTAAAAACCCTAATTGGACGAGAATAAGCCTATGGAGGACGAAAATGACCTAAATGTTCAACCAATGACACAAATGTACTTATTGGATGCACAAGATTGGTTAAAAACCCTAAATGGACGAGAATAAGCCTTGGGAGGACGAAAATGACCTAAATGTTCAACCAATGACACAAAATCACTTATTGGAAGGACAAGATTGGTTAAAAACCCTAATTGGACGAGAATAAGCCTTGGGAGGACGAAAATGACCTAAATGTTCAACCAATGACACAAAATCACTTATTGGATGCACAAGATTGGTTAAAAACCCTAATTGGACGAGAATAAGCCGTGGGAGGACGAAAATGACCTAAATGTTCAACCAATGACACAAAAGTACTTATTGGATGCACAAGATTGGTTAAAAACCCTAATTGGACGAGAATAAGCCTTGGGAGGACGAAAATGACCTAAATGTTCAACCAATGACACAAAATCACTTATTGGATGGACAAGATTGGTTAAAAACCCTAATTGGACGAGAATAAGCCTTGGGAGGACGAAAATGACCTAAATGTTCAACCAATGACACAATATCACTTATTCGATGCACAAGATTGGTTAAAAACCCTAATTGGACGAAAATAAGCCTTGGGAGGACGACAATGACCTAAATGTTCAACCAATGACACAAATGTACTTATTGCATGCACAAGATTGGTTAAAAACCCTAATTGGACGAGAATAAGCCATTGGAGGACGAAAATGACCTAAATGTTCAACCAATGACACAAAATCACTTATTGGATGCACAAGATTGGTTAAAAACCCTAATTGGACGAGAATAAGCCTTGGTTGGACGAAAATGACCTAAATGTTCAACCAATGGCACAAAATCACTTGTTGGATGCACAAGATTGGTTAAAAACCCTAATTGGATGAGAATAAGCCTAGGGAAGACGAAAATGACGTAAATGTTCAACCAATGACACAAAATAACTTATTGGATACACAGGATTGGTTAAAAACCCTAATTGGGTGAGAATAAGCCTACGGAGGACGAAAAAGAACCTAAATGTTCAACCAATGACAAAAAATCAATTATAGGATGCACAATATTGGTTAAAAACCCTAATTGAACGAGAATAACCCTTGGGCTGACGAAAATGACCTAAATGTTCAACCAATGACACAAAATCACTTATTGGATGCACAAGATTGGTTAAAAACCCTAATAGGACGAGAATAAGCCTTGAGAGGAGGAAAATGACCTAAATGTAAAACCAATGACAGAAAATAACTTATTGGATGCACAAGATTGGTTAAAAACCCTAATTGCACGAGAATAAGCCTTGGGAGGACGAAAATGACCTACATGTTCAACCAATGACACAAAATCACTTATTGGATGCACAAGATTGGTTAAAAACCCTTATCGGACGAGAATAAGCCTTGGGAGGACGAAAATGACCTAAATGTTCAACCAATGACACAAAATCACTTATTGGATGGACAAGATTGGTTAAAAACCCTAATTGGACGAGAATAAGCCTTGGGAGGACGAAAATGACCTAAATGTTCAACCAATGACACAAAATCACTTATTGGATGCACAAGATTGGTTAAAACCCCTAATTGGACGAGAATAAGCCTTGGGAGGACAAAAATGACCAAAATGTTGAACCAATGACACAAAATCACTTGTTGGATGCACAAGATTGGTTAAAAACCCTAATTGGACGAGAATAAGCATTCGGAGGATGAAAATGACCTAAATGTTCAACCAATGACACAAATGTACTTATTGGATGCACAAGATTGGTTAAAAACCCTAATTGGACGAGAATAAGCCTAGGGAGGACGAAAATGACCTAAATGTTCAACCAATGACACAAAATCACTTATTTGATGCACAAGATTGGTTAAAAACCCTAATTGGAGGAGAAAAAGCCTAGGGAGGACGAAAATGACCTAAATGTTCAACCAATGACACAAAATCACTTATTGGATGCACAAGATTAGTTAAAAACCCTAATTGGACGAGAATAAGCCTTGGGAGGACGAAAATGACCTAAATGTTCAACCAATGACACAAAATCACTTATTGGATGCACAATATTGGTTAAAACCCTAATTGGACGAGAATAAGCCTTGGGAGGACGAAAATCACCTAAATGTTCAACCAATGACACAAATGTACTTATTGGATGCACAAGATTGGTTAAAAACCCTAATTGGACGAGAATAAGCCTTGGGAGGACGAAAATGACCTAAATGTTCAACCAATGACACAAAATCACTTATTGGATGCACAACATTGGTTAAAAACCCTAATTGGACGAGAATAAGCCTTGGGAGGACGAAAATGACTTAAATGTTCAACCAATGACACAAATGTACATATTGGATGCACAAGATTGGTTAAAAACCCTAATTGGACGAGAATAAGACTTGGGAGGACGAAAATGACCTAAATGTTCAATGAAAGACACAAATGTACTTATTGGATGCACAAGATTGGTTAAAAACTCTAATTGGACGAGAATAAGCCTTGGGAGGACGAAAATGACCTAAATGTTCAACCAATGACACAAATGTACTTATTGGATGCACAAGATTGGTTAAAAACCCTAATTGGACGAGAATAAGCCTAGGGAGGGCGAAAATGACATAAATGTTCAACCAATGACACAAAATCTCTTATTGGATGCACAAGATTGGTTAAAAACCCTAATTGGACGAGAATGAGCCTAGGGAGGACGAAAATGACATAAATGTTCAACCAATGACACAAAATCACTTATTTGATGCACAAGATTGGTTAAAAACCCTAATTGGACGAGAATGAGCCTAGGGAGGACGAAAATGACATAAATGTTCAACCAATGACACAAAATCACTTATTTGATGCACAAGATTGGTTAAAAACCCTAATTGGACGAGAATAAGCCTTGGGAGGACGAAAATGACCTAAATGTTCAACCAATGACACAAAATCACTTATTGGATGCATAAGATTGGTTAAAAACCCTAATTGGACGAGAATAAGCCTTTGGAGGACGAAAATGACCTAAATGTTCAACCAATGACACAAAATCACTTATTGGATGCACAAGATTGGTTAAAAACCCTAATTGGACGAGAATAAGCCTTGGGAGGATGAAAATGACCTAAATGTTCAACCAATGACACAAATTTACTTATTGGATGCACAATATTGGTTAAAAACCTTAATTGGACGAGAATAAGCCTTGCGAGGACGAAAATGACCTAAATGTTCATCCAATGACACAAAATCACTTATTGTATGCACAAGATTGGTTAAAAACCCTAATTGGACGAGTATAAGCCTTGGGAGGACGAAAATGACCGAAATGTTCAACCAATGACACAAAATCACTTATTGGATGCACAAGATTGGTTAAAAATCCTAATTGGACAAGAATAAGCCATGGGAGGACGAAAATGACCTAAATGTTCAACCAATGACACAAATGTACTTATTGGATGCACAAGATTGGTTAAAAACCCTAATTGGACGAGAATAAGCCTTGGGAGGACGAAAATGACCTAAATGTTCAACCAATGACACAAATGTACTTATTGGATGCACAAGATTGGTTAAAAACCCTAATTGGACGAGAATAAGCCTTGGGAGGACGAAAATGACCTAAATGTTCAACCAATGACACAAATGTAATTATTGGATGCACAAGATTGGTTAAAAACCCTAATTGGACGAGAGTAAGCCTTGGGAGGACGAAAATGACCTAAATGTTCAACCAATGACAAAAATGTACTTATTGGATGCACAAGATTGGTTAAAAACCCTAATTGGACGAGAAAAAGCCTTGGGAGGACGAAAATGACCTAAATGTCCAACCAATGACACAAATGTACTTATTGGATGCACAAGATTGGTTAAAAACCCTAATTGGACGAGAATAAGCCTTGGGAGGACGAAAATGACCTAAATGTTCAACCAATGACACAAATGTACTTATTGGATGCACAAGATTGGTTAAAAACCCTAATTGGACGAGAATAAGCCTTGGGAGGACGAAAATGACCTAAATGTTCAACCAATGACACAAATGTACTTATTGGATGCACCAGATTGGTTAAAAACCCTAATTGGACGAGAATAAGCCTTGGGAGGACGAAAATGACCTAAATGTTCAACCAATGACACAAACGTACTTATTGGATGCACAAGATTGGTTAAAAACCCTAATTGGACGAGAATAAGCCTTGGGAGGACGAAAATGACCTAAATATTCAACCAATGACACAAATGTACTTATTGGATGCACAAGATTGGTTAAAAACACTAATTGGACGAGAATAAGCCTTGGGAGGACGAAAATCACTTAAATGTTCAACCAATGACACAAATGTACTTATTGGATGCACAAGATTGGTTAAAAACCCTAATTGGACGAGAATAAGCCTTGGGAGGACGAAAATGACCTAAATGTTCAACCAATGACACAAATGTACTTATTGGATGCACAAGATTGGTTAAAAACCCTAATTGGACGAGAATAAGACTTTGGAGGACGAAAATGACCTAAATGTTCAACCAACGACACAAAATCACTTATTGGATGCACAAGATTGGTTAAAAACTCTAATTGGACGAGAATAAGCCTTGGGAGGACGAAAATGACCTAAATGTTCAACCAATGACACAAATGTACTTATTGGATGCACAAGATTGGTTAAAAACCCTAACTGGACGAGAATAAGCCTTGGGAGGACGAAAATGACCTAAATTTTCAACCAATGACACAAATGTACTTATTGGATGCACAAGATTGGTTAAAAACCCTAATTGGACGAGAATAAGCCTTGGGAGGACGAAAATGACCTAAATGTTCAACCAATGACACAAATGTACTTATTGGATGCACAAGATTGGTTAAAAACCCTAATTGGACGAGAATAGGATTTGAGAGGACGAAAATGACCTAAATGTTCAACCAATGACACAAATGTACTTATTGGATGCACAAGATTGGTTAAAAACCCTAATTGGACGAGAATAAGCCTTGGGAGGACGAAAATGACCTAAATGTTCAACCAATGACACAAATGTACTTATTGGATGCACAAGATTGGTTAGAAACCCTAATTTGGACGAGAATCAGCCTTGGGAGGACGAAAATGACCTAAATGTTCAACCAATGACACAAATGTAGTTATTGGATGCACAAGATTGGATAAAAACCCTAATTGGATGAGAATAAGCCTTGGGAGGACGAAAATGACCTAAATGTTCAACCAATGACACAAATGTACTTATTGGATGCACAAGATTGGTTAAAAACCCTAATTGGACGAGAATAAGCCTTGGGAGGACGAAAATGACCTAAATGTTCAACCAATGACACAAATGTACTTATTGGATGCACAAGATTGGTTAAAAACCCGAATTGGACGAGAATAAGCCATGGGAGGACGAAAATGACCTAAATGTTCAACCAATGACACAAATGTACTTATTGGATGCACAAGATTGGTTAAAAACCCTAATTGGACGAGAATAAGCCTTGGGAGGACGAAAATGACCTAAATGTTCAACCAATGACACAAATGTACTTATTGGATGCACAAGATTGGTTAAAAACCCTAATTGGACCAGAATAAGCCTTGGGATGACGAAAATGACCTAAATATTCAACAAATGACACAAAATCACTTATTGGATGCACAAGATTAGTTAAAAACCCTACTTGGAGGAGAATAAGCCTTAGGAGGACGAAAATGACCTAAATGTTCAACCAATGACACAAAATCACTTATTGGATGCACAAGATTGGTTAAAAACCCTAATTGGACGAGAATAAGCCTTGGGAGGACGAAAATGACCTAAATGTTCAACCAATGACACAAAATCACTTGTTGGATGCACAAGATTGATTAAAAATCCTAATTGGACGAGAATAAGCCTCGGGAGGACGAAAATGACCTAAATGTTCAAGCAATGACACAAATGAACTTATTGGATGCACAAGATTGGTTAAAAACCCTAATAGGACGAGAATAAGCCTTGGGAGGACGAAAATGACCTAAATGTTCAACCAATGACACAAATGTACTTATTGGATGCACAAGATTGGTTAAAAACCCTAATTGGACGAGAATAAGCATTGGGAGGACGAAAATGACCCAAATGTTCAAACAATGACACAAAATCACATATTGGATGCACAAGATTGGTTAAAAACTCTAATTGGACGAGAATAAGCCTTGGGAGGACGAAAATGACCTAAATGTTCAACCAATGACACAAATGTACTTATTGGATGCACAAGATTGGTTAAAAACCCTAATTGGACGAGAATAAGCCTTGGGAGGACGAAAATAACCTAAATGTTTAACCAATGTTACAAATGTCCTTATTGGATGCACAAGATTGGTTAAAAACCCTATTTGGACGAGAATAAGCCTTGGGAGGACGAAAATGACCTAAATGTTCAACCAATGACACAAAATCACTTATTGGATGCACAAGATTGTTTAAAAACCCTAATTGGACGAGAATAAGCCTTGGGAGGAAGAAAATGACCTAAATGTTCAACCAATGACACAAATGTACTTATTGGATGCACAAGATTGGTTAAAAACCCTAATTGGACGAGAATAAGCCTTGGGAGGACGAAAATGACCTAAATGTTCAACCAATGACACAAATGTACTTATTGGATGCACAAGATTGGTTAAAAACCCTAATTGGGCGAGAATAAGCCATCGGAGGACGAAAATGACCTAAATGTTCAACCAATGACACAAATGTACTTATTGGATGCACAAGATTGGTTAAAAACCCTAATTGGACGAGAATAAGCCTTGGGAGGACGAAAATGACCTAAATGTTCAACCAATGACACAAATGTACTTATTGGATGCACAAGATTGGTTAAAAACCTTAATTTGACGAGAATAAGCCTTGCGAGGACGAAAATGACCTAAATGTTCAACCAATGACACAAATGTACTTATTGGATGCACAAGATTGGATAAAAACCCTAATTGGACGAGAATAAGCCTTGGGAGGACGAAAATGACCTAAATGTTCAACCAATGACACAAATGTACTTATTGGATGCACAAGATTGGTTAAAAAACCTAATTGGACGAGAATAAGCCTTGGGAGGACGAAAATGACCTAAATGTTCAACCAATGACACAAAATCACTTATTCGATGCACAAGATTGGTTAAAAACCTTAATTAACCGAGAATAAGCCTTGGGAGGACGAAAATTACCTAAATGTTCAACCAATGACAGAAAATCACTTATTGGATGCACAAGATTGGTTAAAAACCCTAATTGGACGAGAATAAGCATTGGGAGGACGAAAATGACCTAAATGTTCAACCAATGACACAAATGTACTTATTGGATGCACAAGATTGGTTAAAAAACCTAATTGGACGAGAATAAGCCTTGGGAGGACGAAAATGACCTAAATGTTCAACCAATGACACAAATGTACTTATTGGATGCACAAGATTGGTTAAAAAACCTAATTGGACGAGAATAAGCCTTGGGAGGACGAAAATGACCTAAATGTTCAACCAATGACACAAAAGTACTTATTGGATGCACAAGATTGGTTAAAAACCCTAATTGGACGAGAATAAGCCTTGGGAGGACGAAAATGACCTAAATGTTCAACCAATGACACAAAATCACTTATTGGATGGACAAGATTGGTTAAAAACCCTAATTGGACGAGAATAAGCCTTGGGAGGACGAAAATGACCTAAATGTTCAACCAATGACACAATATCACTTATTCGATGCACAAGATTGGTTAAAAACCCTAATTGGACGAAAATAAGCCTTGGGAGGACGACAATGACCTAAATGTTCAACCAATGACACAAATGTACTTATTGCATGCACAAGATTGGTTAAAAACCCTAATTGGACGAGAATAAGCCATTGGAGGACGAAAATGACCTAAATGTTCAACCAATGACACAAAATCACTTATTGGATGCACAAGATTGGTTAAAAACCCTAATTGGATGAAAATAAGCCTTGGGAGGACGAAAATGACCTAAATGTTCAACCAATGACACAAAATCACTTGTTGGATGCACAAGATTGGTTAAAAACCCTAATTGGATGAGAATAAGCCTAGGGTGGACGAAAATGACGTAAATGTTCAACCAATGACACAAAATAACTTATTGGATACACAAGATTGGTTAAAAACCCTAATTGGATGAGAATAAGCCATTGGAGGACGAAAATGACCTAAATGTTCAACCAATGGCACAAAATCACTTATTGGATGCACAAGATTGGTTAAAAACCTTAATTGGACGAGAAAAGGCCTTGGGAGTACGAAAATGACTTAAATGTTCAAATAATTAAACAAATGTACTTATTGGATGCACAAGATTGGTTAAAAACCCTAATTGGACGAGAACAAGCCTTGGGAGGAAGAAAATGAGCTAAATGTTCAACCAATGACACAAAATCACTTATTGGATGCACAAGATTGGTTTAAAACCATAATTGGACGAGAGTAATCCTTGGGAGGACGAAAATGACCTAAATGTTCAACCAATGACACAAAATCACTTATTGGATGCATAAGATTGGTTAAAAACCCTAATTGGACGAGAATAAGGCATTGGAGGATGAAAATGACCTAAATGTTCAACCAATGACACAAAATCACTTATTGGATGCACAAGATTGGTTAAAATCCCTAATTGGACGAAAATAAGCCTACGGAGGACAAAAATGACCTAAATGTTCAACCAATGACACAAAATCACTTAGTGGATGCACAAGATTGGTTAAAAACCTTAATTGGACGAGAAAAGGCCTTGGGAGTACGAAAATGACCTAAATGTTCAAATAATGACACAATATCACTTATTCGATGCACAAGATTGGTTAAAAACCCTAATTGGACGAAAATAAGCCTTGGGAGGACGACAATGACCTAAATGTTCAACCAATGACACAAATGTACTTATTGGATGCACAAGATTGGTTAAAAAACCTAATTGGACGAGAATAAGCCTTGGGAGGACGAAAATGACCTAAATGTTCAACCAATGACACAAAATCACTTATTGGATGCACAAGATTGGTTAAAAACCCTAATTGGAAGAAAATAATCCTAGGGAGGACGAATATGACCTAAATGTTTAACCAATGAAACAAAAAAATTTATTGGATACATAGGATTGGTTAAAAACCCTAATTGGACGAGAATAAGCCTTGGGCAGACGAAAATGACCTAAATGTTCAACCAACAACACAAAATCACTTATTGGATGCACAAGATTGGTTAAAAACCTTAATTGGATGAGAATAGGCCTTGGGAGGATGAAAATGACCTAAATGTTCAACCAATGACACAAAATCACTTATTGGATGGACAAGATTGGTTAAAAACCCTAATTGGGCGAGAATAAGCCTTGGGAGGACGAAAATGACCTAAATGTTCAACCAATGACGCAAAATAACTTATTCGATGCACAAGATTGGTTAAAAACCCTAATTGGACGAGAATAAGCCTTGGGAGGACGACAATGACCTAAATGTTCAACCAATGACACAAATGTACTTATTGGATGCACAAGATTGGTTAAAAACCCTAATTGGACGCGAATAAGCCTTGGGAGGAAGAAAATGAGCTAAATGTTCAACCAATGACACAAAATCACTTATTGGATGCACCAGATTAATTAAAAACCCTAATTGGAAGAAAATAATCCTAGGGAGGACGAAAATGACCTAAATGTTTAACCAATGAAACAAAATAATTTATTGGATACATAGGATTGGTTAAAAACCCTAATTGGACGGGAATAAGCCTTGGGCTGACGAAAATGACCTCAATGTTCAACCAATGACACAAAATCACTTATTGGATGCAAAAGATTGGTTTAAAACCATAATTGGACGAGAATAATCCTTGGGAGGACGAAAATGACCTAAATGTTCAACCAATGACACAAAATCACTTATTGGATGCATAAGATTGGTTAAAAACCCTAATTGGACGAGAATAAGGCATTGGAGGATGAAAATGACCTAAATGTTCCACCAATGACACAAAATCACTTATTGGATGCACAAGATTGGTTAAAATCCCTAATTGGACGAAAATAAGCCTACGGAGGACAAAAATGACCTAAATGTTCAACCAATGACACAAAATCACTTAGTGGATGCACAAGATTGGTTAAAAACCTTAATTGGACGAGAAAAGGCCTTGGGAGTACGAAAATGACCTAAATGTTCAAATAATGACACAAAATCACTTGTTGGATGCACAAGATTGGTTAAAAACCCTAATTGGAAGAAAATAATCCTAGGGAGGACGAATATGACCTAAATGTTTAACCAATGAAACAAAATAATTTATTGGATACATAGGATTGGTTAAAAACCCTAATTGGACGAGAATAAGCCTTGGGCAGACGAAAATGACATAAATGTTCAACCAACAACACAAAATCACTTATTGGATGCACAAGATTGGTTAAAAACCTTAATTGGATGAGAATAGGCCTTGGGAGGATGAAAATGACCTAAATGTTCAACCAATGACACAAAATCACTTATTGGATGGACAAGATTGGTTAAAACCCTAATTGGACGAGAATAAGCCTTGGGAGGAAGAAAATGACCTAAATGTTCAACCAATGACACAAAATCACTTATTGGATGCACAAGATTGGTTAAAAACCCTAATTGGAAGAGAATAAGCCTTGGGAGGAGGAAAATGACCTAAATGTAAAACCAATGACAGAAAATAACTTATTGGATGCACAAGATTGGTTAAAAACCCTAATTGGACGAGAATAAGCCTTGGGAGGACGAAAATGACCTACATGTTCAACCAATGACACAAAATCACTTATTGGATGCACAAGATTGGTTAAAAACCCTTATTGGACGAGAATAAGCCTTGGGAGGACGAAAATGACCTAAATGTTCAACCAATGACACAAAATCACTTATTGGATGGACAAGATTGGTTAAAAACCCTAATTGGACGAGAATAAGCCTTGGGAGGACGAAAATGACCTAAATGTTCAACCAATGACACAAAATCACTTATTCGATGCACAAGATTGGTTAAAAACCCTAATTGGACGAAAATAAGCCTTGGGAGGACGACAATGACCTAAATGTTCAACCAATGACACAAAATCACTTATTGGATGCACAAGATTGGTTAAAAACCCTAATTGGACGAGAATAAGCCATTGGAGGACGAAAATGACCTAAATGTTCAACCAATGACACAAAATCACTTATTGGATGCACAAGATTGGTTAAAAACCCTAATTGGACGAAAATAAGCCTTGGGGGGACGAAAATGACATAAATGTTCAACCAATGACACAAAATCACTTGTAGGATGCACAAGATTGGTTAAAAACCCTAATTGGATGAGAATAAGCCTAGGGTGGACGAAAATGACGTAAATGTTCAACCAATGACACAAAATAACTTATTGGATACACAAGATTGGTTAAAAACCCTAATTGGATGAGAATAAGCCATTGGAGGACGAAAATGACCTAAATGTTCAACCAATGGCACAAAATCACTTATTGGATGCACAAGATTGGTTAAAAACCTTAATTGGACGAGAAAAGGCCTTGGGAGTACGAAAATGACCTAAATGTTCAAATAATGAAACAAATGTACTTATTGGATGCACAAGATTGGTTAAAAACCCTAATTGGACGAGAACAAGCCTTGGGAGGAAGAAAATGAGCTAAATGTTCAACCAATGACACAAAATAACTTATTGGATACACAAGATTGGTTAAAAACCCTAATTGGATGAGAATAAGCCATTGGAGGACGAAAATGACCTAAATGTTCAACCAATGACACAAAATCACTTATTGGATGCACAAGATTGGTTAAAAACCCTAATGGGACGAGAATAAGCCATTGGAGGACGAAAATGACCTAAATGTTCAACCAATGACACAAAATCACTTATTGGATGCACAAGATTGGTTAAAAACCCTAATTGGACGAGAACAAGCCTTAGGAGGAAGAAAATGAGCTAAATGTTCAACCAATGACACAAAATCACTTGTTGGATGCACAAGATTGGTTAAAAACCCTAATTGGAAGAGAATAATCCTAGGGAGGACAAGAATGACCTAAATGTTTAACCAATGAAACAAAATAACTTATTGGATACATAGGATTGCTTAAAAACGCTAATTGGAGGAGAATAAGCCTTGGGATGACGAAAATGACCTAAATGTTCAACCAATGACACAAAATCACTTATTGGATGCACAAGATTGGTTAATAACCCTAATTGGACGAGAATAAGCCTTGGGAGGACGAAAATGATCTAAATGTTCAACCAATGACACAAAATCACTTATTGGATGCACAAGATTGGTTAAAAACCCTAATTGGACGAGAATAAGCCATTGGAGGACGAAAATGACCTTAATGTTCAACCAATGACACAAAATCACTTATTGGATGCACAAGATTGGTTAAAAACCCTAATTGGACGAGAATAAGCCTTGGTAGGACGAAAATGACCTAAATGTTCAACCAATGACACAAAATCACTTATTGGATGGACAAGATTGGTTAAAAACCCTAATTGGGCGAGAATAAGCCTTGGGAGGACGAAAATGACCTAAATGTTCAACCAATGACACAATATCACTTATTCGATGCACAAGATTGGTTAAAAACCCTAATTGGACGAAAATAAGCCTTGGGAGGACGACAATGACCTAAATGTTCAACCAATGACACAAATGTACTTATTGGATGCACAAGATTGGTTAAAAACCCTAATTGGACGAGAATAAGCCTTGGGAGGACGAAAATGACCTACATGTTCAACCAATGACACAAAATCACTTATTGGATGCACAAGATTGGTTAAAAACCCTAATTGGACGAGAATAAGCCTTGGGAGGACGAAAATGACCTAAATGTTCAACCAATGATACAAAATCACTTATTGGATGCACAAGATTGGTTAAAAACCCTAATTGGACGAGAATAAGCCTAAGAAGGACGAAAATGACATAAATTTTAGACCAATGACAAAAATGTTCTTATTGGATGCACAAGATTGGTTAAAAATACTAATTGGACTAAAATAAGCCTTAAGAGGACGAAAATGACCTAAATGTTCAAACAATGACACAAATGTACTTATTGGATGCACAAGATTGGTTAAAACCCTTAATTGGACGAGAATAAGCCTAGGGAGGACAAAAATGACCTAAATGTTCAACCAATGACACAAAATCACTTATTGGATGCACAAGATTGGTTAAAAACCCTAATTGGACGAGAATAAGCCTTGGGAGGACGAAAATGACCTAAATGTTCAACCAATGACACAAAATCACTTATTGGATGCACAAGATTGGTTAGAAACCCTAATTCGACGAGAATAATCCTTAGGAGGACGAAAATGACCTAAATGTTCAACCAATGACACAAAATCACTTATTGGATGCACAAGATTGGTTAAAAACCCTAATTGGACGAGAATAAGCCTTGGGAGGACGAAAATGACCTAAATGTTCAACCAATGACACAAAATCACTTATTGGATGCACAAGATTGGTTAAAAACCCTAACTGGACGAGAATAAGCCTAGGGAGGACGAAAATGACCTAAATGTTCAACCAATGACATAAAATCACTTATTGGATGCACTAGATTGGTTTAAAACCCTAATTGGACGAGAATAAGCATTCGAAGGACGAAAATGACTTAAATGTTCAACCAATGACACAAAATCACTTATTGGATGCACAAGATTGGTTAAAAACCCTAATTGGACGAGAATAAGCATTCAGAGGACGAAAATGACATAATGTTCAACCAATGACACAAAATCACTTATTGGATGCACAAGATTGGTTAAAAACCCTAATTGGACGAGAATAAGCCTTGGGAGGACGAAAATGACCTAAATGTTCAACCAATGACACAAAATCACTTATTGGATGCACAAGATTGGTAAAAACCCTAATTGGACGAGAATAAGCCTTGGGAGGACGAAAATGACCTAAATGTTCAACCAATGACACAAAATCACTTATTGGATGCACAAGATTGGTTAAAAACCCTAATTGGACGAGAATAAGCCTTGGGAGGACGAAAATGACCTAAATGTTCAACCAATGACACAAAATCACTTATTGGATGCACAAGATTGGATAAAAACCGTAACTGGACGAGAATAAGCCTTGGGAGGACGAAAATGACGTAAATGTTCAACCAATGACACAAATGTACTTATTGGATGCACAAGATTGGTTAAAAACCCGAATTGGACGAGAATAAGCCTTGGGAGGACGAAAATGACCTAAATGTTCAACCAATGACACAAATGTACTTAATGGATGCACAAGATTGGTTAAAAACTGTAATTGGACGAGAATAAGCCTTGGGAGGACGAAAATGACCTAAATGTTCAACCAATGACACAAAATCACTTATTGGATGCACAAGATTGGTTAAAAACCCTAATTGGACGAGAATAAGCCTTGGGAGGACGAAAATGACCTAAATGTTCAACCAACGACACAAAATCACTTATTGGATGCACAAGATTGGTTAAAAACCCTAATTGGACAAGAATAAGCCTTGGGAGGATGAAAGTGACATAAATGTTCAACCAATGACACAAATGTACTTATTGGATGCACAAGATTGGTTAAAAACCCTAATTGGACGAGAATAAGCCTTGGGAGGACGAAAATGACCTAAATGTTCAACCAATGACACAAATGTACTTATTGGATGCACAAGATTGGTTAAAAACCCTAATTGGACGAGAATAAGCCTTGGGAGGACAAAAATAACATAAATGTTCAACCAATGACACAAATGTACTTATTGGATGCACAAGATTGGTTAAAAACCCTAATTGGACGAGAATAAGCCTTGGGAGGACGAAAATGACCTAAATGTTCAACCAATGACACAAATGTACTTATTGGATCCACAAGATTGGTTAAAAACCCTAACTGGACAAGAATAAGCCTTGGGAGGACGAAAATGACCTAAATGTTCAACCAATGACACAAATGTACTTATTGGATGCACAAGATTGGTTAAAAACCCTAATTGGACGAGAATAAGCCTTGGGAGGACGAAAATGACCTAAATGTTCAACCAATGACACAAATGTACTTATTGGATGCACAAGATTGGTTAAAAACCCTAACTGGACAAGAAAAAGACTTGGGAGGACGAAAATAACCTAAATGTTCAACCAATGACACAAATGTACTTATTGGATGCACAAGATTGGTTAAAAACCCTAATTGGACGAGAATAAGCCTTGGGAGGACGAAAATGACCTAAATGTTCAACCAATGACACAAATGTACTTATTGGATGCACAAGATTGGTTAAAAACCCTAATTGGACGAGAATAAGCCTTGGGAGGACGAAAATGACATAAATGTTCAACCAAGGACACAAAATCACTTATTGGATGCACAAGATTGGTTAAAAACCCTAATTGGACGAGAATAAGCCTTGGGAGGACGAAAATGACCTAAATGTTCAACCAATGACACAAAATCACTTATTGGATGCACAAGATTGGTTAAAAACCCTAATTGGACGAGAATGAGCCTTGGGAGGACGAAAATGACCTAAATGTTCAAACAATGACACAAAATTACTTATTGGATGCACAAGATTGGTTAAAAACCCTAATTGGACGAGAATAAGCCTTGGGAGGACGAAAATGACCTAAATGTTCAACCAATGACACAAAATCACTTATTGGATGCACAAGATTGGTTAAAAACCCTAATTGGACGAGAATAAGCCTTGGGAGGACGAAAAATGACCTAAATGTTCAACCAATGACACAAATGTACTTATTGGATGCTCAAGATAGGTTAAAAACCCTAATTGGACGAGAATAAGCCTTGGGAGGACGAAAATGACCTAAATGTTCAACCAATGACACAAAATCACTTATTGGATGCACAAGATTGGTTAAAAACCCTAATTGGACGAGAATAAGGCATGGGAGGACGAAAATGACCTAAATGTTCAACCAATTACACAAAATCACTTATTGGATGCACAAGATTGGTTAAAAACCCTAATTGGACGAGAATAAGCCTTGGGAGGACGAAAATGACCTAAATGTTCAACCAATGACACAAAATCACTTATTGGATGCACAAGATTAATTAAAAACCCTAATTGGACGAGAATAAGCCTTGGGAGGACAAAAATAACCTAAATGTTAAACCAATGACACAAAATCACTTATTGGATGCACAAGATTGGTTAAAAACCCTAATTGGACGAGAATAAGCCTTGGGAGGACGAAAATGACCTAAATGTTCAACCAATGACACAAAATCACTTATTGGATGCACAAGATTGGTTAAAAACCCTAATTGGACGAGAATAAGCATTCGGAGGACAAAAAATGACTTAAATGTTCAACCAATGACACAAAATCACTTATTGGATGCACAAGATTGGTTAAAAACCCTAATTGGACGAGAATAAGCCTTGGGAGGACGAAAATGACCTAAATGTTCAACCAATGACACAAAATCACTTATTGGATGCACAAGATTGGTTAAAAACCCTAATTGGACGAGAATAAGCCATTGGAGGACGAAAATGACCTTAATGTTCAACCAATGACACAAAATCACTTATTGGATGCACAAGATTGGTTAAAAACCCTAATTGGACGAGAATAAGCCTTGGTAGGACGAAAATGACCTAAATGTTCAACCAATGGCACAAAATCACTTGTTGGATGCACAAGATTAGTTAAAAACCCTAATTGGATAAGAATAAGCCTAGGGAGGACGAAAATGACGTCAATGTTCAACCAATGACACAAAATAACTTATTGGATACACAGGATTGGTTAAAAACCCTAATTGGGATAGAATAAGCCATTGGAGGACGAAAATGACCTTAATGTTCAACCAATGACACAAAATCAATTATAGGATGCACAAGATTGGTTAAAAACCCTAATTGGACGAGAATAAGCCTTGGGAGGACGAAAATGACCTAAATGTTCAACCAATGACACAAAATCACTTATTGGATGGACAAGATTGGTTAAAAACCCTAATTGGACGAGAATAAGCCTTGGGAGGACGAAAATGACCTAAATGTTCAACCAATGACACAATATCACTTATTCGATGCACAAGATTGGTTAAAAACCCTAATTGGACGAAAATAAGCCTTGGGAGGACGACAATGACCTAAATGTTCAACCAATGACACAAATGTACTTATTGCATGCACAAGATTGGTTAAAAACCCTAATTGGACGAGAATAAGCCATTGGAGGACGAAAATGACCTAAATGTTCAACCAATGACACAAAATCACTTATTGGATGCACAAGATTGGTTAAAAACCCTAATTGGATGAAAATAAGCCTTGGGAGGACGAAAATGACCTAAATGTTCAACCAATGACACAAAATCACTTGTTGGATGCACAAGATTGGTTAAAAACCCTAATTGGATGAGAATAAGCCTAGGGTGGACGAAAATGACGTAAATGTTCAACCAATGACACAAAATAACTTATTGGATACACAAGATTGGTTAAAAACCCTAATTGGATGAGAATAAGCCATTGGAGGACGAAAATGACCTAAATGTTCAACCAATGGCACAAAATCACTTATTGGATGCACAAGATTGGTTAAAAACCTTAATTGGACGAGAAAAGGCCTTGGGAGTACGAAAATGACTTAAATGTTCAAATAATTAAACAAATGTACTTATTGGATGCACAAGATTGGTTAAAAACCCTAATTGGACGAGAACAAGCCTTGGGAGGAAGAAAATGAGCTAAATGTTCAACCAATGACACAAAATCACTTATTGGATGCACAAGATTGGTTTAAAACCATAATTGGACGAGAGTAATCCTTGGGAGGACGAAAATGACCTAAATGTTCAACCAATGACACAAAATCACTTATTGGATGCATAAGATTGGTTAAAAACCCTAATTGGACGAGAATAAGGCATTGGAGGATGAAAATGACCTAAATGTTCAACCAATGACACAAAATCACTTATTGGATGCACAAGATTGGTTAAAATCCCTAATTGGACGAAAATAAGCCTACGGAGGACAAAAATGACCTAAATGTTCAACCAATGACACAAAATCACTTAGTGGATGCACAAGATTGGTTAAAAACCTTAATTGGACGAGAAAAGGCCTTGGGAGTACGAAAATGACCTAAATGTTCAAATAATGACACAAAATCACTTGTTGGATGCACAAGATTGGTTAAAAACCCTAATTGGAAGAAAATAATCCTAGGGAGGACGAATATGACCTAAATGTTTAACCAATGAAACAAAATAATTTATTGGATACATAGGATTGGTTAAAAACCCTAATTGGACGAGAATAAGCCTTGGGCAGACGAAAATGACATAAATGTTCAACCAACAACACAAAATCACTTATTGGATGCACAAGATTGGTTAAAAACCTTAATTGGATGAGAATAGGCCTTGGGAGGATGAAAATGACCTAAATGTTCAACCAATGACACAAAATCACTTATTGGATGGACAAGATTGGTTAAAACCCTAATTGGACGAGAATAAGCCTTGGGAGGACGAAAATGACCTAAATGTTCAACCAATGACACAAAATCACTTATTGGATGCACAAGATTGGTTAAAAACCCTAATTGGAAGAAAATAATCCTAGGGAGGACGAATATGACCTAAATGTTTAACCAATGAAACAAAATAATTTATTGGATACATAGGATTGGTTAAAAACCCTAATTGGACGAGAATAAGCCTTGGGCAGACGAAAATGACATAAATGTTCAACCAACAACACAAAATCACTTATTGGATGCACAAGATTGGTTAAAAGCCTTAATTGGATGAGAATAGGCCTTGGGAGGATGAAAATGACCTAAATGTTCAACCAATGACACAAAATCACTTATTGGATGGACAAGATTGGTTAAAAACCCTAATTGGGCGAGAATAAGCCTTGGGAGAACGAAAATGACCTAAATGTTCAACCAATGACACAAAATAACTTATTGGATGGACAAGATTGGTTAAAAACCCTAATTGGATGAGAATAAGCCATTGGAGGACGAAAATGACCTAAATGTTCAACCAATGACACAAAATCACTTATTGGATGCACAAGATTGGTTAAAAACCCTAATTGGATGAGAATAAGCCATTGGAGGACGAAAATGACCTAAATGTTCAACCAATGACACAAAATCACTTATTGGATGCACAAGATTGGTTAAAAACCCTAATTGGATGAGAATAAGGCATTGGAGGATGAAAATGACCTAAATGTTCAACCAATGACACAAAATCACTTATTGGATGCACAAGATTGGTTAAAATCCCTAATTGGACGAAAATAAGCCTACGGAGGACAAAAATGACCTAAATGTTCAATCAATGACACAAAATCACTTAGTGGATGCACAAGATTGGTTAAAAACCTTAATTGGACGAGAAAAGGCCTTGGGAGTACGAAAATGACCTAAATGTTCAAATAATGACACAAAATCACTTGTTGGATGCACAAGATTGGTTAAAAACCCTAATTGCAAGAAAATAATCCTAGGGAGGACGAAAATGACCTAAATGTTTAACCAATGAAACAAAATAATTTATTGGATACATAGGATTGGTTAAAAACCCTAATTGGACGAGAATAAGCCTTGGGCTGACGAAAATGACCTAAATGTTCAACCAATGACACAAAATCACTTATTTGATGCATAAGATTGGTTAAAAACCCTAATTGGACGAGAATAAGCCTTGGGAGGACGAAAATGACCTAAATGTTCAACCAATGACACAAAATCACTTATTGGATGCACAAGATTGGTTAAAAACCCTAATGGGACGAGAATAAGCCATTGGAGGACGAAAATGACCTAAATGTTCAACCAATGACACAAAATCACTTATTGGATGCACAAGATTGGTTAAAAACCCTAATTGGACGAAAATAAGCCTTGGGAGGACGAAAATGACCTAGATGTTCAACCAATGACACAAAATCAGTTGTTGGATGCAAAAGATTGGTTAAAAACCCTAATTGGATGAGAATAAGCCTAGGGTGGACGAAAATGACGTAAATGTTCAACCAATGACACAAAATAACTTATTGGATACACAAGATTGGTTAAAAACCCTAATTGGATGAGAATAAGCCATTGGAGGACGAAAATGACCTAAATGTTCAACCAATGACACAAAATCACTTATTGGATGCACAAGATTGGTTAAAAACCCTAATGGGACGAGAATAAGCCATTGGAGGACGAAAATGACCTAAATGTTCAACCAATGACACAAAATCACTTATTGGATGCACAAGATTGGTTAAAAACCCTAATTGGACGAGAACAAGCCTTAGGAGGAAGAAAATGAGCTAAATGTTCAACCAATGACACAAAATCACTTGTTGGATGCACAAGATTGGTTAAAAACCCTAATTGGAAGAGAATAATCCTAGGGAGGACAAGAATGACCTAAATGTTTAACCAATGAAACAAAATAACTTATTGGATACATAGGATTGCTTAAAAACGCTAATTGGAGGAGAATAAGCCTTGGGATGACGAAAATGACCTAAATGTTCAACCAATGACACAAAATCACTTATTGGATGCACAAGATTGGTTAATAACCCTAATTGGACGAGAATAAGCCTTGGGAGGACGAAAATGACCTAAATGTTCAACCAATGACACAAAATCACTTATTGGATGCACAAGATTGGTTAAAAACCCTAATTGGACGAGAAAAAGCCTTGGAAGGACGAAAATGACCTAAATGTTCAACCAATGACACAAATGTACTTATTGGATGCACAAGATTGGTTAAAAACCCTAATTGGACGAGAATAAGCCTAGGGAGGACGAAAATGACCTAAATGTTCAACCAATGACACAAAATCACTTATTGGATGCACAAGATTGGTTAAAAACCCTAATTGGACGAGAATAAGCCTTGGGAGGACGAAAATGACCTAAATGTTCAACAATTGACACAAATAAACTTATTGGATGCACAAGATTGGTTAAAAACCCTAATTGGACGAGAATAAGCCTAGGGAGGACGAAAATGACCTAAATGTTCAACCAATGACACAAATGTACTTATTGGATGCACAAGATAAATTAAAAACCCTAATTGGACGAGAATAAGCCTAGGGAGGACGAAAATGGCCTAAATGTTCAACCAATGACACAAATGTACTTATTGGATGCACAAGATTGGTTAAAAACCCTAATTGGACGAGAATAAGCCTTGGGAGGACGAAAATGACCTAAATGTTCAACCAATGGCACAAAATAACTTATTGGATGCACAAGATTGGTAAAAACCCTAATTGGACGAGAATAAGCCTTGGGAGGACGAAAATGACCTAAATGTTCAACCAATGACACAAATGTACTTATTGGATGCACAAGATTGGTTAAAAACCCTAATTGGACGAGAATAAGCCTAGGGATGACGTAAATGACCTAAATGTTCAACCAATGACACAAAATCACTTATTGGATGCACAAGATTGGTTAAAAACCCTAATTGGACGAGAATAAGCCTTGGGAGGACGAAAATGACCTAAATGTTCAACCAATGACACAAAATCACTTATTGGATGCACAAGATTGGTTAAAAACCCTAATTGGACGAGAATAAGCCTTGGGAGGACGAAAATGACCTAAATGTTCAACCAATGACACAAATGTAGTTATTGGATGCACAACACTTGTTGAAAACCCTAATTGGACGAGAATAAGACTTGGGAGGACGAAAACGACCTAAATGTTCAACCAATGACACAAATGTACTTATTGGATGCACAAGATTGGTTAAAAACCGTAATTGGATGAGAATAAGTCTTGGGAGGACGAAAATGACCTAAATGTTCAACCAATGACACAAAATCACTTGTTGGATGCACAAGACTGGTTAAATACCCTAATTGGACGAGAATAAGCCTTGGGAGGACGAAAATGACCTAAATGTTCAACCAATGACACAAAATCACTTATTGGATTCACAAGATTGGTTAAAAACCCTAATTGGACGAGAATAAGCCAAGGGAGGACGAAAATGACCTAAATGTTCAACCAATGATACAAATGTACTTATTGCATGCACAAGCTTGGTTAAAAACCCTAATTGGACGAGAATAAGTCTTGGGAGGACGAAAATGACCTAAATGTTCAACCAATGACACAAAATCACTTGTTGGATGCACAAGATTGGTAAAAAACCCTAATTGGACGAGAATAAGCCTTGGGAGGACGAAAATGACCTAAATGTTCAACCAATGACACAAAATCACTTATTGGATGCACAAGATTGGTTAAAAACCCTAATTGGACGAGAATAGGCCTTGGGATGACGAAATTGACCTAAATGTTCAACCAATGACACAAAATTACATATTGGATGCACAAGATTGGTTAAAAACCCTAAGTGGACGAGAATAAGTCTTGGCAGGACGAAAATGACCTAAATGTTCAACCAATGACACAAAATCACTTGTTGGATGCACAAGATTGGTAAAAAACCCTAATTGGACGAGAATAAGCCTTGGGAGGACGAAAATGACCTAAATGTTCAACCAATGACACAAATGTACTTATCGGATGCACAAGATTGGTTAAAAACCCTAATTGGACGAGAAAAAGACTAGGGAGGACGAAAATGACCTAAATGTTCAACCAATGACACAAATGTACTTATTGGATGCACAAGATTGGTTAAAAACCCTAATTGGACGAGAATAAGCCTTGGGAGGACGAAAATGACCTAAATGTTCAACCAATGACACAAAATCACTTATTGGATGCACAAGATTGGTTAAAAACCCTAATTGGACGAGAATAAGCCTTGGGAGGACGAAAATGACCTAAATGTTCAACCAATGACACCAAATCACTTATTGGATGCACAAGATTGGTTAAAAACCCTAATTGGACGAGAATAAGCCATGGCAAGACGAAAATGACCTAAATGTTCAACCAATGACACAAAATCACTTATTGGATGCACAAGATTGGTTAAAAACCCTAATTGGACGAGAATAAGCCTAGGGAGGACGAAAATGACCTAAATGTTCAACCAATGACACAAATGTACTTATTGGATGCACAAGATACGTTAAAATCCCTAATTGGACGAGAATAAGCCTTGGGAGGACGAAAATGACCTAAATGTTCAACCAATGACACAAAATCACTTATTGGATGCACAAGATTGGTTAAAAACCCTAATTGGACGAGAATAAGCCTTGGGAGGACGAAAATGACCTAAATGTTCAACCAATGACACAAATGTACTTATTGGATGCACAAAATTGGTTAAAAACCCTAATTGGACGAGAATAAGCCTTGGGAGGACGAAAATAACCTTAATGTTCAAACAATGACACAAAATCACTTATTTGATACACAAGATTGGTTCAAATCCCTAATTGAACGAGAATAAGCTTAGGGAGGACGTAAATGACCTAAATGTTCAACCAAAGAAACAAAATCACTTATTGGATGCACAAGATGGGTTAAAAACCCTAATTGGACGAGAATAAGTCCCTAGAGGACGAAAATGACCTAAATGTTCAACCAATGACACAAAATCACTTATTGGATGCACAAGATTGGTTAAAAACCCTAATTGGACGAGAATAAGCCTTGGGAGGACGAAAATGACCTAAATGTTCAACCAATGACACAATTGTACTTATTGGATGCACAAGATTGGTTAAAAACCCTAATTGGACGAGAATAAGCCTTGGGGGGACGAAAATGACCTAAATGTTCAAACTATGGCACAAAATCACTTATTGGATGCACAAGATTGGTTAAAAACCCTAATTGGACGAGAATAAGCCTTGGGAGGACGAAAATGACCTAAAGGTTCAACCAATGACACAAATGTAGTTATTGGATGCACAAGATTGGTTAAATACCCTAATTGGACGAGAATAAGCCTTGGGAGGACGAAAATAACCTAAATGTTCAACCAATGACACAAATCACTTATTGGATGCACAAGATTGGTTAAAAACCCTAATTGGACGAGAATAAGCCTTGGGAGGACGAAAATGACCTAAATGTTCAACCAATGACACAAATGTACTTATTGGATGCACAAGATTGGTTAAAATTCCTAACTGGACGAGAATAAGCCTTGGGAGGACGAAAATGACCTAAATGTTCAACCAATGACACAAAATCACTTATTGGATGCACAAGATTGGTTAAAAACCCTAATTGGACGAGAATAAGCCTTGGGAGGACGAAAATGACCTAAATGTATAACCAATGATACAAAATCACTTATTGGATGCACAAGATTGGTTAAAAACCCTAATTGGACGAGAATAAGCCTTGGGAGGACGAAAATGACCTAAATGTTCAACCAATGACACAAATGTACTTATTGGATGCACAAGATTGGTTAAAAACCCTAATTGGACGAGAATAAGCGTAGGGAGGATGAAAATGACCGAAATGTTCAACCAATGACACAAATGTACTTATTGGATGCACAAGATTGGTTAAAAACCCTAATTGGACGAGAATAAGCCTTGGGAGGACGAAAATGACCTAAATGTTCAACCAATGACACAAAATCACTTATTGGATGGACAAGATTGGTTAAAAACCCTAATTGGACGAGAATAAGCCTTGGGAGGATGAAAATGACCTAAATGTTCAACCAATGACACAAATGTACTTATTGGATGCACAAGATTGGTTAAAAACCCTAATTAGACGAGAATAAGCCTTGGGAGGACGAAAATGACCTAAATGTTCAACCAATGACACAAAATCACTTATTGGATGCACAAGATTGGTTAAAAACCCTAATTGGACGAGAATAAGCCTTGGGAGGACGAAAATGACCTAAATGTTCAACCAATGACACAAATGTACTTATTGGATGCACAAGATTGGTTAGAAACCCTTATTGGATGAGAATAAGCATTGGGAGGACGAAAATGACCTAAATGTTCAACCAATGACACAAAATCACTTATTGGATGCACAAGATTGGTTAAAAACCCTAATTGGACGAGAATAAGCCTTGGGAGGACGAAAATGACCTAAATGTTCAACCAATGACACAAATGTACTTATTGGATGCACAAGATTGGTTAAAAACCCTAATTGGACGAGAAAAATCCATGGGAGGACGAAAATGACCTAAATGTTCAACCAATGACACAAAATCACTTATTGGATGCACAAGATTGGTTAAAAACCCTAATTGGACGAGAATAAGCCTTGGGAGGACGAAAATGACCTAAATGTTCAACCAATGACACAAAATCACTTATTGGATGCACAAGGTTGGTTAAAAACCCTAATTGGACGAGAATAAGCCTTGGGAGGACGAAAATGACCTTAATGTTCAACCAATGACACAAAATCACGTATTGGATGCACAAGATTGGTTAAAAACCCTAATTGGACGAGAATAAGCCTTGGGAGGACGAAAATGACCTAAATGTTCAACCAATGACACAAAATCACTTATTGGATGCACAAGATTGGTTAAAAACCCTAATTGGACGAGAATAAGCCTTGGGAGGACGAAAATGACCTAAATGTTCAACCAATGACACAAAATCACTTATTGGATGCACAAGATTTGTAAAAAACCCTAATTGGACGAGAATAAGCCTTTGGAGGACGAAAATGACCTAAATGTTCAACCAATGGCACAAAATCACTTATTGGTTGCACAAGATTGGTTAAAAACCCTAATTTGACGAGAATAAGCCTTGGGAGGACTAAAATGACCTAAATGTTCAACCAATGACACAAATGTACTTATTGGATGCACAAGATTGGTTAAAAACCCTAATTGGACGAGAATAAGCCTTGGGAGGACGAAAATGACCTAAATGTTCAACCAATGGCACAAAATCACTTATTGTATGCACAAGATTGGTTAAAAACCCTAATTGGACGAGAATAAGCCTTGGGAGGACGAAAATGACCTAAATGTTCAACCAATGACACAAATGTACTTATTGGATGCACAAGATTGGTTAAAAACCCTAATTGGACGAGAATAAGCCTTGGGAGGACGAAAATGACTTAATGTTCAACCAATGACACAAAATAACTTATTGGATTCACAAGATTGGTTAAAAACCCTAATTGGACGAGAATAAGCCTTGGGAGGACGAAAATGATCTAAATGTTCAACCAATGACACAAAATCACTTATTGGATGCACAAGATTGGTTAAAAACCCTAATTGGACGAGAATAAGCCATTGGAGGACGAAAATGACCTTAATGTTCAACCAATGACACAAAATCACTTATTGGATGCACAAGATTGGTTAAAAACCCTAATTGGACGAGAATAAGCCTTGGTAGGACGAAAATGACCTAAATGTTCAACCAATGACACAAAATCACTTATTGGATGGACAAGATTGGTTAAAAACCCTAATTGGGCGAGAATAAGCCTTGGGAGGACGAAAATGACCTAAATGTTCAACCAATGACACAATATCACTTATTCGATGCACAAGATTGGTTAAAAACCCTAATTGGACGAAAATAAGCCTTGGGAGGACGACAATGACCTAAATGTTCAACCAATCACACAAATGTACTTATTGGATGCACAAGATTGGTTAAAAACCCTAATTGGACGAAAATAAGCCTTGGGAGGACGAAAATGACCTAAATGTTCAACCAATGACACAAAATCACTTATTGGATGCACAAGATTGGTTAAAAACCCTAATTGGACGAGAATAAGCCATTGGAGGACGAAAATGACCTTAATGTTCAACCAATGACACAAAATCACTTATTGGATGCACAAGATTGGTTAAAAACCCTAATTGGACGAGAATAAGCCTTGGGAGGACGAAAATGACCTAAATGTTCAACCAATGGCACAAAATCACTTATTGGTTGCACAAGATTGGTTAAAAACCCTAATTTGACGAGAATAAGCCTTGGGAGGACTAAAATGACCTAAATGTTCAACCAATGACACAAATGTACTTATTGGATGCACAAGTTGGTTAAAAACCCTAATTGGACGAGAATAAGCCTTGGGAGGACGAAAATGACCTAAATGTTCAACCAATGACACAAAATCACTTATTGGATGCACAAGATTGGTTAAAAACCCTAATTGGACGAGAATAAGCCTTGGGAGGACGAAAATGACCTAAATGTTCAACCAATGACACAAAATCACTTATTGGATGCACAAGATTGGTTAAAAACCCTAATTGGATTTGAATAAGCTTAGGGAGGACGAAAATGACCTATATGTTCAACCAATGACACAACATCACTTATTGGACACACAAGATTGGTTCAAAACCCTAATTGGATTAGAATAAGCCTAGGGAGGACGAAATTGACCTAAATGTTCAACCAATGACACAAAATGACAGAAAATCACATATTTGATGCACAAGATTGGTTAAAAACCCTAATTGGACGGGAATAGGCCTTGGGAGGACGAAAATGACCTAAATGTTCAACCAATGACACAAATGTACTTATTGGATGCACAAGATTGGTTAAAAACCGTAATTGGACGAGAATAAGCCTAAGGAGGACGAAAATGACGTAAATGTTCAAACAAATAGACAAAATCAGTTATTGGATGCACAAGATTGGTTTAAAACCCTAATTGGACGAGAATAAGCCTTGGGAGGACGAAAATGACCTAAATGTTCAACCAATGACACAAAATCACTTATTGGATGCACAAGATTGGTTAAAAACCCTAATTGGACGAGAATAAGCCTTGGGAGGACGAAAATGACCTAAATGTTCAACCAATGACACAAATGTACTTATTGGATGCAAAAGATTGGTTAAAAACCCTAATTGGACGAGAATAAGCCTTGGGAGGACGAAAATGACTTAAATGATTAACCCATGACACAAATGTACTTATTGGATGCACAAGATTGGTTCAAAACCCTAATTGGACGAGAATAAGCCTTGGGAGGACAAAAATGACATAAATGTTCAACCAATGACACAAAATCATTTATTGGATGCACAAGATTGGTTAAAAACCCTAATTGGACGAGAATAAGCCTTGGGAGGACGAAAATGACCTAAATGTTCAACCAATGACACAAAATCACTTATTGGATGCACAAGATTGGTTAAAAACCCTAATTGGACGAGAATAAGCCTTGGGAGGACGAAAATGACCTAAATGTTCAACCAATGACACAAAATCACTTATTGGATGCACAAGATTGGATAAAAACCGTAACTGGACGAGAATAAGCCTTGGGAGGACGAAAATGACGTAAATGTTCAACCAATGACACAAATGTACTTATTGGATGCACAAGATTGGTTAAAAACCCGAATTGGACGAGAATAAGCCTTGGGAGGACGAAAATGACCTAAATGTTCAACCAATGACACAAATGTACTTAATGGATGCACAAGATTGGTTAAAAACTGTAATTGGACGAGAATAAGCCTTGGGAGGACGAAAATGACCTAAATGTTCAACCAATGACACAAAATCACTTATTGGATGCACAAGATTGGTTAAAAACCCTAATTGGACGAGAATAAGCCTTGGGAGGACGAAAATGACCTAAATGTTCAACCAATGATACAAATGATCTTATTGGATGAACAAGATTGGTTAAAAACCCTAATTTGACGAGAATAAGCCTTGGGAGGACGAAAATGACCTAAATGTTCAACCAATGACACAAATGTAATTATTGGATGCACAAGATTGGTTAAAAACCCTAATTGGACGAGAATAAGCCTTGGGAGGACGAAAATGACCTAAATGTTCAACTAATGACACAAATGTACTTATTGGATGCACAAGATTGGTTAAAAACCCTAATTGGACGAGAATAAGCCTTGGGAGGACGAAAATGACCTAAATGTTCAACCAATGACACAAAATCACTTATTGGATGGACAAGATTGGTTAAAAACCCTAATTGGACGAGAATAAGCCATTGGAGGACGAAAATGACCTTAATGTTCAACCAATGACACAAAATCAATTATAGGATGCACAAGATTGGTTAAAAACCCTAATTGGACGAGAATAAGCCTTGGGAGGACAAAAATGACCTAAATGTTCAACCAATGACACAAAATCACTTATTGGATGGACAAGATTGGTTAAAAACCCTAATTGGGCGAGAATAAGCCTTGGGAGGACGAAAATGACCTAAATGTTCAACCAATGACACAATATCACTTATTCGATGCACAAGATTGGTTAAAAACCCTAATTGGACGAAAATAAGCCTTGGGAGGACGACAATGACCTAAATGTTCAACCAATGACACAAAATCACTTATTGGATGCACAAGATTGGTTAAAAACCCTAATTGGACGAGAATAAGCCATTGGAGGACGAAAATGACCTTAATGTTCAACCAATGACACAAAATCACTTATTGGATGCACAAGATTGGTTAAAAACCCTAATTGGACGAGAATAAGCCTTGGTAGGACGAAAATGACCTAAATGTTCAACCAATGGCACAAAATCACTTATTGGATGCACAAGATTGGTTAAAAACCCTAATTGGACGAGAATAAGCCATTGGAGGACGAAAATGACCTTAATGTTCAACCAATGACACAAAATCACTTATTGGATGCACAAGATTGGTTAAAAACCCTAATTGGACGAGAATAAGCCTTGGTAGGACGAAAATGACCTAAATGTTCAACCAATGGCACAAAATCACTTGTTGGATGCACAAGATTAGTTAAAAACCCTAATTGGATAAGAATAAGCCTAGGGGGGACGAAAATGACGTCAATGTTCAACCAATGACACAAAATAACTTATTGGATACACAGGATTGGTTAAAAACCCTAATTGGGTGAGAATAAGCCATTGGAGGACGAAAATGACCTTAATGTTCAACCAATGACACAAAATCAATTATAGGATGCACAAGATTGGTTAAAAACCCTAATTGGACGAGAATAAGCCTTGGGAGGACAAAAATGACCTAAATGTTCAACCAATGACACAAAATCACTTATTGGATGGACAAGATTGGTTAAAAACCCTAATTGGGCGAGAATAAGCCTTGGGAGGACGAAAATGACCTAAATGTTCAACCAATGACACAATATCACTTATTCGATGCACAAGATTGGTTAAAAACCCTAATTGGACGAAAATAAGCCTTGGGAGGATGACAATGACCTAAATGTTCAACCAATGACACAAATGTACTTATTGGATGCACAAGATTGGTTAAAAACCCTAATTGGACGAGAATAAGCCTTGGGAGGAAGAAAATGAGCTAAATGTTCAACCAATGACACAAAATCACTTATTCGATGCACAAGATTGGTTAATAACCCTAATTGGACGAGAATAAGCCTTGGGAGGACGAAAATGACCTAAATGTTCAACCAATGACACAAAATCACTTATTGGATGCACAAGATTGGTTAAAAACCCTAATTGGACGAGAATAAGCCATTGGAGGACGAAAATGACCTTAATGTTCAACCAATGACACAAAATCACTTATTGGATGCACAAGATTGGTTAAAAACCCTAATTGGACGAGAATAAGCCTTGGTAGGACGAAAATGACCTAAATGTTCAACCAATGGCACAAAATCACTTGTTGGATGCACAAGATTAGTTAAAAACCCTAATTGGATAAGAATAAGCCTAGGGAGGACGAAAATGACGTCAATGTTCAACCAATGACACAAAATAACTTATTGGATACACAGGATTGGTTAAAAACCCTAATTGGGATAGAATAAGCCATTGGAGGACGAAAATGACCTTAATGTTCAACCAATGACACAAAATCAATTATAGGATGCACAAGATTGGTTAAAAACCCTAATTGGACGAGAATAAGCCTTGGGAGGACGAAAATGACCTAAATGTTCAACCAATGACACAAAATCACTTATTGGATGCACAAGATTGGTTAAAAACCCTAATTGGACGAGAATAAGCCATGGGAGGACGAAAATGACCTAAATGTTCAACCAATGACACAAAATCACTTATTGGATGCACAAGATTGGTTAAAAACCCTAATTGGACGAGAATCAGTATTGGGAGGACGAAAATGACCTAAATGTTCAACCAATGAAACAAAATCACTTATTGGATGCACAAGATTGGTTAAAAACCAAAATTGGACGAGAATAAGCCTTGGGAGGACGAAAATGACCTAAATGTTCATAAATGTTCAACCAATGACACAAAATCACTTATTGGATGCACAAGATTGGTTAAATATCCTAATTGGACAAGAATAAGCCTAGGGAGGACGAAAATGACCTAAATGTTCAACCAATGACACAAATGTAGTTATTGGATGCACAAGATTGGTTAAAAACCCTAATTGGACGAGAATAAGCCTTGGGAGGATGAAAAATGACCTAAATGTTCAACCAATGACACAAAATCACTTATTGGATGCACAAGATTGGTTAAAAACCCTAATTGGACGAGAATAAGTATTGGGAGGACGAAAATGACCTAAATGTTCAACCAATGACACAAAATCACTTATTGGATGCACAAGATTGGTTAAAAACCCTAATTGGACGAGAATAAGCCTAGGGAGGACGAAAATGACCTAAATGTTCAACCAATGACACAAAATCACTTATTGGATGCACAAGATTGGTTAAAAACCCTAATTGGACGAGAATAAGCTTTTGGAGGACATAAAGGACCTAAATGTTCAACCAATGACACAAATGTACTTATTGGATGCACAAGATTGGTTAAAAACCCTAATTGGACGAGAATAAGCCTTGGGAGGACGAAAATGACCTAAATGTTCAACCAATGACACAAAATCACTTATTGGATGCACAAGATTGGTTAAAAACCCTAATTGGACGAGAATAAGCCTAGGGAAGACGTAAATGACCTAAATGTTCAACCAATGACACAAATGTACTTATTGGAAGCACAAGATTGGTTAAAAACCCTAATTGGACGAGAATAAGCCTAAGGAGGACGTAAATGACCTAAATGTTCAACCAATGACACAAATGTACTTATTGGATGCACAAGATTGGTTAAAAACCCTAATTGGACGAGAATAAGCCTTGGGAGGACGAAAATGACCTAAATGTTCAACCAATGACACAAAATCACTTATTGGATGCACAAGATTGGTTGAAAACCCTAATTGGACGAGAATAAGTATTGGGAGGACGAAAATGACCTAAATGTTCAACCAATGACACAAAATCACTTATTGGATGCACAAGATTGGTTTAAAACCCTAATTGGACGAGAATAAGCCTAGGGAGGACGAAAATGACCTAAATGTTCAACCAATGACACAAATGTACTTATTGGATGCACAAGATTGGTTAAAAACCCTAATTGGACGAGAAAAAGCCTAGGGAGGAAGAAAATGACCTAAATGTTCAACCAATGACACAAATGTACTTATTGGATGCACAAGATTGGTTAAAAACCCTAATTGGACGAGAATAAGCCTTGGGAGGACGAAAATGACCTAAATGTTCAACCAATGACACAAAATCACTTATTGGATACCCAATATTGGTTAAAAACCCTAATTGGACGAGAATAAGCCTTGGGAGGACGAAAATGACCTAAATGTTCAACCAATGACACAAAATCACTTATTGGATGCACAAGATTGGTTAAAAACCCTAATTGGTCGAGAATAAGCCTTGGGAGGACGAAAATGACCTAAATGTTCAACCAATGACACAAATGTACTTATTTGATGCACAAGATTGGTTAAAAACCCTAATTGGACGAGAATAAGGCTATGGAGGACGAAACTGACCTAAATGTTCAACTAATGACACAAAATCACTTATTGGATGCACAAGATTGGTTAAAAACCCTAATTGGACGAGAATAAGCCTTGGGAGGACGAAAATGACCTAAATGTTCAACCAATGACACAAATGTACTTATTGGATGCACAAGATTGGTTAAAAACACTAATTGGACGAGAAAAAGCCTAGGGAGGAGGAAAATGACCTAAATGTTCAACCAATGACACAAATGTACTTATTGGATGCACAAGATTGGTTAAAAACACTAATTGGACGAGAAAAAGCCTAGGGAGGAGGAAAATGACCTAAATGTTCAACCAATGACACAAATGTACTTATTGGATGCACAAGATTGGTTAAAAACCCTAATTGGACGAGAATAAGCCTTGGGAGGACGAAAATGACCTAAATGTTCAACCAATGACACAAAATCACTTATTGGATGCACAAGATTGGTTAAAATCC
This sequence comes from Cicer chorassanicum, assembly GCA_037974735.1. Taxonomy (NCBI): domain Eukaryota; kingdom Viridiplantae; phylum Streptophyta; class Magnoliopsida; order Fabales; family Fabaceae; genus Cicer; species Cicer chorassanicum. Next base: position 96,950 of record JBBPBP010000768.1, read on the forward strand.
CTAATTGGACGAAAATAAGCCTACGGAGGACAAAAATGACCTAAATGTTCAACCAATGACACAAAATCACTTAGTGGATGCACAAGATTGGTTAAAAACCTTAATTGGACGAGAAAAGGCCTTGGGAGTACGAAAATGACCTAAATGTTCAAATAATGACACAATATCACTTATTCGATGCACAAGATTGGTTAAAAACCCTAATTGGACGAAAATAAGCCTTGGGAGGACGACAATGACCTAAATGTTCAACCAATGACACAAATGTACTTATTGGATGCACAAGATTGGTTAAAAACCCTAATTGGACGAGAATAAGCCTTGGGAGGAAGAAAATGAGCTAAATGTTCAACCAATAACACAAAATCACTTATTGGATGCACAAGATTGGTTAAAAACCCTAATTGCAAGAAAATAATCCTAGGGAGGACGAAAATGACCTAAATGTTTAACCAATGAAACAAAATAATTTATTGGATACATAGGATTGGTTAAAAACCCTAATTGGACGAGAATAAGCCTTGGGCTGACGAAAATGACCTAAATGTTCAACCAATGACACAAAATCACTTATTCGATGCACAAGATTGGTTAAAAACCCTAATTGGACGAAAATAAGCCTTGGGAGGACGACAATGACCTAAATGTTCAACCAATGACACAAATGTACTTATTGGATGCACAAGATTGGTTAAAAACCCTAATTGGACGAGAATAAGCCTTGGGAGGAAGAAAATGAGCTAAATGTTCAACCAATGACACAAAATCACTTATTGGATGCACAAGATTGGTTAAAAACCCTAATTGCAAGAAAATAATCCTAGGGAGGACGAAAATGACCTAAATGTTTAACCAATGAAACAAAATAATTTATTGGATACATAGGATTGGGTAAAAACCCTAATTGGACGAGAATAAGCCTTGGGCTGACGAAAATGACCTAAATGTTCAACCAATGACACAAAATCACTTATTCGACGCATAAGATTGGTTAAAAACCCTAATTGGACGAAATAAGCCTTGGGAGGACGACAATGACCTAAATGTTCAACCAATGACACAAATGTACTTATTGGATGCACAAGATTGGTTAAAAACCCTAATTGGACGAGAATAAGCCTTGGGAGGACGAAAATGACCTAAATGTTCAACCAATGACACAAAATCACTTATTGGATGGACAAGATTGGTTAAAAACCCTAATTGGGCGAGAATAAGCCTTGGGAGGACGAAAATGACCTAAATGTTCAACCAATGACACAATATCACTTATTCGATGCACAAGATTGGTTAAAAACCCTAATTGGACGAAAATAAGCCTTGGGAGGATGACAATGAGCAAAATGTTCAACCAATGACACAAATGTACTTATTGGATGCACAAGATTGGTTAAAAACCCTAATTGGACGAGAATAAGCCTTGGGAGGAAGAAAATGAGCTAAATGTTCAACCAATGACACAAAATCACTTATTGGATGCACAAGATTGGTTAAAAACCCTAATTGCAAGAAAATAATCCTAGGGAGGACGAAAATGACCTAAATGTTTAACCAATGAAACAAAATAATTTATTGGATACATAGGATTGGGTAAAAACCCTAATTGGACGAGAATAAGCCTTGGGCTGACGAAAATGACCTAAATGTTCAACCAATGACACAAAATCACTTATTCGACGCATAAGATTGGTTAAAAACCCTAATTGGACGAAATAAGCCTTGGGAGGACGACAATGACCTAAATGTTCAACCAATGACACAAATGTACTTATTGGATGCACAAGATTGGTTAAAAACCCTAATTGGACGAGAATAAGCCTTGGGAGGAAGAAAATGAGCTAAATGTTCAACCAATGACACAAAATCACTTATTGGATGCACAAGATTGGTTAAAAACCCTAATTGCAAGAAAATAATCCTAGGGAGGACGAAAATGACCTAAATGTTTAACCAATGAAACAAAATAATTTATTGGATACATAGGATTGGGTAAAAACCCTAATTGGACGAGAATAAGCCTTGGGCTGACGAAAATGACCTAAATGTTCAACCAATGACACAAAATCACTTATTCGACGCATAAGATTGGTTAAAAACCCTAATTGGACGAAAATAAGCCTTGGGAGGACGACAATGACCTAAATGTTCAACCAATGACACAAATGTACTTATTGGATGCACAAGGTTGGTTAAAAACCCTAATTGGACGAGAATAAGCCTTGGGAGGACGAAAATGACCTAAATGTTCAACCAATGACACAAAATCACTTATTGGATGGACAAGATTGGTTAAAAACCCTAATTGGGCGAGAATAAGCCTTGGGAGGACGAAAATGACCTAAATGTTCAACCAATGACACAATATCACTTATTCGATGCACAAGATTGGTTAAAAACCCTAATTGGACGAAAATAAGCCTTGGGAGGACGAAAATGACCTAAATGTTCAACCAATGACACAAATGTACTTATTGGATGCACAAGATTGGTTAAAAACCCTAATTGGACGAGAATAAGCCTTGGGAGGAAGAAAATGAGCTAAATGTTCAACCAATGACACAAAATCACTAATTGGATGCACAGGATTGGTTAAAAACCCTAATTGGAAGAGAATAATCCTAAGGAGGACAAAAATGACCTAAATGTTTAAGCAATGAAACAAAATAACTTATTGGATACATGGGATTGGTTAAAAACCCTAATTGGAGGAGAATAAGCCTTGGGCTGACGAAAATGACCTAAATGTTCAACCAATGACACAAAATCACTTATTGGATGCACAACATTGGTTAATAACCCTAATTGGACGAGAATAAGCCTTGGGAGGACGAAAATGACCTAAATGTTCAACCAATGACACAAAATCACTTATTGGATGCACAAGATTGGTTAAAAACCCTAATTGGACGAGAATAAGCCATTGGAGGACGAAAATGACCTAAATGTTCATCCAATGACACAAAATCACTTATTGGATGCACAAGATTGGTTAAAAACCCTAATTGGACGAGAATAAGCCTTGGTAGGACGAAAATGACCTAAATGTTCAACCAATGGCACAAAATCACTTGTTGGATGCACAAGATTGGTGAAAAACTCTAATTGGATGAGAATAAGCCTAGGGAGGACGAAAATGACGTAAATGTTCAACCAATGACAAAAAATAACTTATTGGATACACAAGATTGGTTAATAACCCTAATTGGACGAGAATAAGCCTTGGGAGGACGAAAATGACCTAAATGTTCAACCAATGACACAAAATCACTTATTGGATGCACAAGATTGGTTAAAAACCCTAATTGGACGAGAATAAGCCATTGGAGGACGAAAATGACCTAAATGTTCAACCAATGACACAAAATAACTTATTGGATGCACAAGATTGGTTAAAAACCCTAATTGGACGAGAATAAGCCTTGGGAGGACGAAAATGACCTAAATGTTCAACCAATGACACAAATGTAGTTATTGGATGCACAAGATTGGTTAAAAACCCTAATTGGACGAGAATAATCCTTTGGAGGACGAAAATGACCTAAATGTTCAACCAATGACACAAATGTACTTATTGGATGCACAAGATTGGTTAAAAACCCTAATTGGACGAGAATAAGCCTTGGGAGGACGAAAATGACCTAAATGTTCAACCAATGACACAAAATCACTTATTGGATGCACAAGATTGGTTAAAAACCCTAATTGGACGAGAATAAGCCTTGGGAGGACGAAAATGACCTAAATATTCAACCAATGACACAAATGTACTTATTGGATTCACAAGATTGGTTAAAAACCCTAATTAATAGAGAATAAGCCTTGGGAGGACGAAAATGACCTAAATGTTCAACCAATGACACAAAATCACTTATTGGATGCACAAGATTGGTTAAAAACCCTAATTGGACGAGAATAAGCCTTGGGAGGACGAAAATGACCTAAATGTTCAACCAATGACACAAAATCACTTATTGGATGCACAAGATTGGTTAAAAACCCTAATTGGACGAGAATAAGCCTTAGGAAGACGAAAATGACCTAAATGTTCAACCAATAACACAAATGTACTTATTGGATGCACAAGATTGGTTAAAAACCATAATTGGACGACAATAAGCCTTTGGAGGAGGAAAATGACCTAAATGTTCAAACAATGACACAAATTCACTTATTGGATGCACAAGATTGGTTAAAAACCCTAATTGGACGAGAATAAGCCTTGGGAGGACGAAAATGACCTAAATGTTCAACCAATGACACAAAATCACTTATTGGATGCACAAGATTGGTTAAAAACCCTAATTGGACGAGAATAAGCCTTGGGAGGACGAAAATGACCTAAATATTTAACCAATGACACAAAATCACTTATTGGATGCACAAGATTGGTTAAAAACCCTAATTGGACGAGAATAAGCCTTGGGAGGACGAAAATGACCTAAATGTTCAACCAATGACACAAAATCACTTATTGGATGCACAAGATTGGTTAAACACCCTAATTGGACGAGAATAAGCCTTGGGAGGATGAAAATGACCTAAATGTTCAACCAATGACACAAAATCACTTATTGGATGCACAAGATTGGTTAAAAACCCTAATTGGACGAGAATAAGCCTAGGGAGGACGAAAATGACATAAATGTTAAACCAATGACACAAAATCACTTATTGGATGCACAAGATTGGTTAAAAACCCTAATTCGACGAGAATAAGCCTAGGGAGGACGAAAATGACCTAAATATTCAACCAATGCCACAAATGTACTTATTGGATGCACAAGATTGGTTAAAAACCCTAATTGGACGAGAATAAGCCTAGGGAGGACGAAAATGACCTAAATGTTCAACCAATGACACAAAATCACTTATTGGATGCACAAGATAGGTTAAAAACCCTAATTGGACGAGAATAACCCTTGGGAGGACGAAAATGACCTAAATGTTCAACCAATGACACAAATGTACTTATTGGATGCACAAGATTGGTTAAAAACCCTAATTGGACGAGAATAAGTCTTGGGAGGACAAAAATGACCTAAATGTTCAACCAATGACACAAAATCACTTATTGGATGCACAAGATTGGTTAAAAACCATAATTGGACGAGAATAAGCCTATGGAGGACGAAAATGACATAAATGTTCAACCAATGACACAAATGTACTTATTGGATGCACAAGATTGGTTAAAAACCCTAATTGGACGAGAATAAGCCTTGGGAGGACGAAAATGACCTAAATTTTCAACCAATGACACAAAATCACTTATTGGATGAATAAGATTGGTTAAAAACCCTAATTGGACGAGAATAAGGCTAGGGAGAACGAAAATGACCTAAATCTTCAACCAATGACAAAAAATCACTTGTTGGATGCACAAGATTGGTTAAAAACCCTAATTGGACGAGAATAACCCTTGGGAGGACGAAAATGACCTAAACGTTCAACCAATGACACAAATGTACTTATTGGATGCACAAGATTGGTTAAAAACCCTAATTGGACGAGAATAAGCCTTGGGAGGACGAAAATGACCTAAATGTTCAACCAATGACACAAAATCACTTATTGGATGCACAAGATTGGTTAAAAACCATAATTGGACGAGAATAAGCCTAGGGAGGACGAAAATGGCCTAAATGTTCAACCAATGACACAAAATCACTTATTGGATGCACAAGATTGGTTAAAAACCCTAATTGGACGAGAATAAGCCTTGGGAGGACAAAAATGACCTATATGTTCAACCAATGACACAAATAAACTTATTGGATGCACAAGATTGGTTAAAAACCCTAATTGCACGAGAATAAGCTTTTGGAGGACATAAATGACCTAATTGTTCAACCAATGACACAAATGTACTTATTGGATGCACAAGATTGGTTAAAAACCCTAATAGGACGAGAATATGCCTTGGGAGAACAGAAATGGCCTAAATGTTCAACCAAGGGCACAAAATCACTTATTGGATGCACAAGATTGGTTAAAAACCCTAATTGGACGAGAATGAGCCTAAGGAGGACGAAAATGACATAAATGTTCAACCAATGACACAAAATCACTTATTTGATGCACAAGATTGGTTAAAAACCCTAATTGGACGAGAATAAGCCTTGGGAGGACGAAAATGACCTAAATGTTCAACCAATGACACAAAATCACTTATTGGATGCACAAGATTGGTTAAAAACCCTAATTGGACGAGAATAAGCCTTGAGAGGACGAAAATGACCTAAATGTGCAACCAATGACACAAAAATCTTTTATTGGATGTACAAGATTGGTTAAAAACCCTAATTGGACGAGAATAAGGTTTTGGAGGACATAAATGACCTAAATGTTCAACCAATGACACAAATGTACTTATTGGATGCACAAGATTGGTTAAAAACCCTAATTGGACGAGAATAAGCCTTGGGAGGACGAAAATGACCTAAATGTTCAACCAATGACACAAAATCACTTATTGGATGCACAAGATTGGTTAAAAACCCTAATTGGACGAGAATAAGCCTAGGGAAGACGTAAATGACCTAAATGTTCAACCAATGACACAAATGTACTTATTGGAAGCACAAGATTGGTTAAAAACCCTAATTGGACGAGAATAAGCCTAAGGAGGACGTAAATGACCTAAATGTTCAACCAATGACACAAATGTACTTATTGGATGCACAAGATTGGTTAAAAACCCTAATTGGACGAGAATAAGCCTTGGGAGGACGAAAATGACCTAAATGTTCAACCAATGACACAAAATCACTTATTGGATGCACAAGATTGGTTAAAAACCCTAATTGGACGAGTTTAAGCCTTGGGAGGACGAAAATGACCTAAATGTTCAACCAATAACACAAAATCACTTATTGGATGCACAAGCTTGGTTAAAAACCCTAATTGGGCGAGAATAAGCCTTGGGAGGACGAAAATGACCTAAATGTTCAACCAATGACACAAAATCACTTATTGGATGCACAAGATTGGTTAAAAACCCTAATTGGACGAGAATAAGCCATGGGAGGACGAAAATGACCTAAATGTTCAACCAATGACACAAAATAACTTATTGGATGCACAAGATTGGTTAAAAACCCTAATTGGACGAAAATAAGCCTTGGGAGGACGAAAATGACCTAAATGTTCAACCAATGACACAAAATCAGTTGTTGGATGCATAAGATTGGTTAAAAACCCTAATTGGATGAGAATAAGCCTAGGGTGGACGAAAATGACGTAAATGTTCAACCAATGACACAAAATAACTTATTGGAGACACAAGATTGGTTAAAAACCCTAATTGGATGAGAATAAGCCATTGGAGGACGAAAATGACCTAAATGTTCAACCAATGGCACAAAATCCCTTATTGGATGCACAAGATTGGTTAAAAACCTTAATTGGACGAGAAAAGGCCTTGGGAGTACGAAAATGACCTAAATGTTCAAATAATGAAACAAATGTACTTATTGGATGCACAAGATTGGTTAAAAACCCTAATTGGACGAGAACAAGCCTTGGGAGGAAGAAAATGAGCTAAATGTTCAACCAATGACACAAAATCACTTGTTGGATGCACAAGATTGGTTAAAAACCCTAATTGGAAGAGAATAATCCTAGGGAGGACAAAAATGACCTAAATGTTTAACCAATGAAACAAAATAACTTATTGGATACATAGGATTGCATAAAAACCCTAATTGGAGGAGAATAAGCCTTGGGATGACGAAAATGACCTAAATGTTCAACCAATGACACAAAATCACTTATTGGATGCACAAGATTGGTTAAAAACCCTAATTGGACGAGAATAAG